>DWDX01000935.1:0-21669 GCA_018245675.1 Agara michaeli | reverse complement strand
CTCGTATATGGTGGATTACGAAGCGTACTGTGCATCTTCAATCACGTTTCCATTGTCGAATGTTTTGTTGTTACCAATAGTCTTTATCGTTATTGTTTAACTCCTCGTTCCTATTTTCAAATGACCCTATAAAATGTCGTCTCTCCGTACAAAAATGATCCGCGATTGCGAATGGTGAGTACATTGGCGACGTACCTTATAGAACCAGAGCTCGACCACCGTGACGTCTTCAGGCTCCACATCCGGGGGCAGCTCGAACTGGAGGCACGTGAACGGGTAGCGGCCCGACGTCAGACATTCACCTAGAATGAACGTTACCCTCGTTTAGTTATACATGTACTGGTGTGCCTTTGTATCTTATGCGATAACTGTCATAGAGTTTGGACGGTTGATACATGAAACTTTTCATGTCACATCCGTGTTATGAATGATATAAATAATAATCTCGTAAAAAACTGGGGATACTAGTTTCAGGGATAAGATTCTCGTAAATTGACAGCCAAGTGTGCCAAAAGACCGGAATCGTAAACATAAATATCATTCAATTATTAAACATTAAGCAACGGAATGAAATCAAAACATTTGGTTTTATGTTTCTTATTAATTAATGTGCTGTTGTTACTTAAAATGCTGTTGAACCTATAAAGCGATGTTTACACCGATTTAATATTTAATGCGTCAATATCGCGCTTGATTTTGTTATTTATTTACACTTTCAATGTTTGTCACATTCTTGAGTATTTGCGTGCAATTTATCGTTAGGAGTCAATCCACAAGATCGTACAATCTCCCGACAATAAAAAAAAATGGCCATGTTTTATACGCTATTATCAGATTCTTTATATCAATTGTTATTACTTATAACTATGTTAAATCTGAAGAAATATTATTTTGCCTTTTTTCACAATGAGGAGATTTAAGGTCATAATTTAATACTCTGGCGAATATTGGATGTAAAAACTTCACACACCGCAGAAAATATTATATACTTTATAACATCTCTAAGGAGTGCAAGGTTTCTCACAATGTTTCCCTTCACCGTTATAGAGAGTGATATTTGATTTTTAATTCATAAAACCCACCTAGCTTTGTCAGACATGGTTGTCACGATTTAAATCTCACACTTTCGGTGATGATACTGAAATCTATAAATCATTAACCAATGAAAGTCACCATTAGGAATTTCTATTTAAATTACGTAGAATATGCGCGATGTATATGTTAATATTAGTTCACAAGATACTGTCCAGATCAAAGAATATTCTAATACAACAAAAATTTAATACGAGGATGACACTACTGAACTAGTGATAGTGGGTATCGACCCCAGAGATTCCGGTTACTACAGCATCTATATGTAACGCTTATCATCAACGTTTTGGCGCCATTTTCCTTATAAAGTCAACTTAAGTAGTGACGTAATGAACCTGTCCGTAGCCCGCTATTTCAATTAATATTTAAAATATTTATATAGTTCACACATTAACACCTCATTATTCATACGATGACTGTATATAACTAAGCTCAATTTTTCATCTTTCTTATTATCATAAAACATAAGAAAATAATGTCTAAACCTTTCTTCTTCTGCATAAAACGACCTAAGACTTAATTCACATCTTTCTAAAAGCTATTAAACTCAGGTCGAACTTAATGACAAATGGCATTTTCTACCAGTCACTCCTACGTATTGGCATGAATGATTTTTATCATCATACCATCACGGCAGAAGCCTAACGTGGTAGGCAGCGAGCACCGAATATCAAACAATCCTATTATGCTTCCGATACATTCAGCAATAAATATAAATATCGGTACAACATAAAAAAAAATTGTTCCGCTTATATTGATAGTAGTCGTGGCAATGACTGAGTTAGAGTGTAATAAGTAATGATTTAGTTATATTTTTAACACGTACGATATGACGCAATCACCATGGCAGGCACGAGTCCGCCGGCAGCCACTCGGCCGCCGCGTGGACCTCAATTCGGGTAGAATCCACGTACACCGGCGTCTGCGGTGACCCGCGCCAATTAGAGCAAGGAGCGACCCCGGAGGCCTTTCCGAGATAACTCCGCGATTACTACACGACAGTAATCGCTTAGCGTTGTAATAACGTTTTGCGTTTGTTTACTAATAATGTTGATGTCTCGTGCTAACGGCACGCCACAGCGAAAGAGGTTATTTATCTACGTTACCTTATTATTATGCCATCACGTCATGCACTAATGTGGTAGGTAAGAGTTCTAAATTCATCGCTCTCGTAATATGTACATACATATGTTACAATATTCGTAAATTACAAATTAAGTACATATATGTATGTAAGCGTTCAGGGGTGGAGCAATAAGATACGACTGTCTATTAAACATTAAAACCTACAATGATCTTATTACAGAAACAGGAAGAATATTTTATCTGTGCGAAATGCAAACACAAAAATATATACTTATAAGAGAAAAGAAAATATAAAGAATAACATTATATAAAATAAAAATGAAATTAATGCACTTGGATAATAATTAATATATTTCTATTAATCATTTAATATAGCGTAACATTTATCAATATTAACGTTTATTAATGCTAGTCTATATGAACTAATCAAAACATTCAATTATACACCGCATGTTAAATTTTCGCAACGATACTTGATATTATTTTCTGTCATAAAAAATAAATTAATGAAGTTGATTGGTCGTCAGCTAATTATCTCTGATAACGCACGCAACAGTTGTTGGTTACTTGTAATTGCGTGTCAATTAATATCGTTGCCTAAATCTTATTATATACATCTTTATCAGCTTTTATTTCATGAGTAATAAAGCATCCCGACCCCGCCAACCGTACAGACCCCTCGGGGGTTGACATTTTGCGATGTTTTATTTATACAATGTTTATACAATAGATAAGATTCATTATATAAGAGTAATCATGTTCAAGTTGATTATATTATAGTTATAAAATCGTGTTCGTTTACTAGTGACTTAAATAATTTTGTGATTTAAAAAGTCGCATAAAGTAATTTCTACCGTAAACGTGGCTTTAATAGGCTTTACTTTTTATTTCGTACTTAATTTCCCTCAGCTCGATTTACATAATATGATTATAAATGCAGAATTCTAACTACACAGTAATAGATAGGTACAGTGTGCGAACAAACCGAAATGCTATTAATATCATTAATAATTCTTGCTAAAATCATTATGAAATCACGTGCAGGTCAGCTGACCGCCCCGCGGCGCCGCGGCTACGATAATATGACCCTTGTCTAATTATTTGTGTGGAAAGAAAATAAAATACTTAGATAAGTGGAGTTAAAGTCGTAACGGATAGGTTTGCGAAGTCGACTGACGGTAGAACGGCCTCGTTAAGGTTACTGACACGCAACGTCAACCTAGGTTTATGCCTGCATGAGTTAATGCATATATGCATAACACTGCATAAGTTAACCTTCGTAGATAACAATGCATTTATTATTAAGCTCAGCGAAATGAAACTCAGTTCTAACCTATCATTGGCTGCAGTCTGACAAAGTACGTGGGACTGAACATTTCAACTTGTTGATAAGAAAACAAATTACAACGAACATGCGAGGTTCGAGCCGCGCAGCCTCCAAGTATTTTTATCCAACGCGGCCTATTTCGATAATTATCATAGGCTAAATTAGTTTCGTTACCAAAATAGGCAAAGACGTAAATAAAATAGTATACAAATGAACATTATACGATGACAGAACTACCTACCAACAACGGAAATCACTATTGTTTTTTAATTCCACCGCTTTATACAGCTTTCATTAAGCTTCCTCTTTTATTCCAAATAATTCGTGAGGTTCGAGTGACTTATGAGAATAATACAAAATACACATATATGTATATTAAATGCAGATGTCAGTAAATAGGGTTCATTTTTTATTGATAACAAAATGTACAGTCGCGAAGATAATTTGGTAAATAAAACAAACATTATCTCGTCATTGTTCCGTCTTGTTAACCAGCGCGGAGATTCCATATGTAAGGTCACTCCTCGTCACACATCAACGATTATATTGAAATAAAATAATGACATTGTTGTTTTATAGTAAAGTCATTGCGATTGTCATATCGCAACTTCTAATATTTTACACTCAGATTACCTCCTTTTATCTGCCCTAAGACTGTTGTAATATATGAGTATTTTTTAATATAGAGGGCCTGCTTTACTTCAATATGTATTTTTAGATTTTATTCTTCAATTTACGGACATATCTAACGCAATGCATATCCAATCGAAAGCACGCCGAAGTAGAATTTTCAATGCAACACACTGATAGTACTAATCTCAAATACGAACCAATACATAAATAGGTGTACGTAGCCATCATAATCTTGTCATTTCGTCAATGGAATAACAAGATACAATGATAAAATATAAATGGATTAATTCAAAAATGTCCTAAAATAGAAACGGTAATGACGAAACGTTGCGAAAATAAACGTGAATGAAAATATCCTACCGTCTAATCGACCTTATCAACCCTTATCAAGGTAACGCGTCTAAGTCCGGACGAGAACCGGTTTTGTCCGAACACTCCAGTAATCTCTTGGATTTACAAAAAATAACCGTATTATCATATCAGGAAACGAGACTAAGCTCATTGGGATATCCAATTTTATAATATCGCCATTTAAACACTAGTATTGTATATCATCTATTATAAGCAATCATTCATGAACGAGGCAAATTGTAACAGAGTCATTCATCAATTAGAAATATTTTTATCATTGCAAAGTGTTGACTATAGGTTTTTTTAAGTATAAGGCACCCTTTTCTCATTATTCGACAGACGAACAAAGATCGGTTTAAGTCGTTTATTTAATGCATCACATGACTACCACTAACGCATATAAATATGTGTATGCAAAAAGTATTGTGTCTGTCTGTCCTATTTCAGAATTTTTGATGTTAATTTTTATTCCTAAAAATGCGAAATAACTACAGAAAGATTGCATTATTTACAACGATAAATTTTTTGTCAAGCTTTATAATTGACTACCAAGGTAAACGCTTTACCTAATTCAAGACACTTCGGGTTCCTGAACATCCTAAACGCGTTATTTGATCCCGCCGTCTAACCAACTTTATGTTTCTATACAGGTATGTAAATGAAAATATACAAGAATTACAGTGTTACTAAATTTTGGGAGCATCTGTATTCGATTGATGGTGATATTTATTTGTAGTGAAACCAATATGCAAATAAAGTCCCATTGCAATGAATGGTTAAATCAGGTATGCATCTCCTAGTTGGCGCTCCGCCAGTCCTCTCGCTAGACCGCTCGGACTTTGCCTCCGCCACGGCACCGGCGCGTGCTAACGTCAGTGAAATATTGCAAAGTTGCAGATACGCTGTGAAATGTTACTTTTGCACTTTGGACTGTAAATATTCATTTCGCTAGATGCATATCTCGACTAGCCGCAATAAATTTTTGTTCTAATTAAAAAAAATGTGCAAGCATTCTAATATCGCTATAAATATTCGCCATTCGTTAAAAAAAAATCTTTTTAACTTGGAAACTTTACGCGATGTAGGCAGAGAGACTAGAGCATCAGGCGTTCCAAGTCACTTTTTAAAAGTCCAGTCTTATTTCACAGTCAGTCATTCGGGCCTCAAATGGCTTATCTTTTAATTTCAAATATGATAATTGACTTCGAATTTATATGTCGACAAAGTTAGTGTCGGAATATATAAAATAAATATATACAATAGCAGCTAATTCAATAGCTAAGTCCAAAGTCACGGACGCCCGTCCAGAAGCAGTTAAGAAAACGTCCAGTGTTGACACAAGCTGTCGGTAATCACTTGACACATTAGCAAGTGCCGCCAACATTCAGCCATGTGAAACTCCGCAAAACAACGACGCAAAGAGCGCTTTACTTCTTAGATCTTGGACGTCTTCTAAACTGGCGAAAAATTACATGAATTTAAAATGGGATCAATTTAAATATTCAAAATGGCGGCGTCTTAAGCTTTACAAATTCTACATTTGTGATGGTATATATGGCGTTTTCTAAACTTGACTCAAATTGACGTTCGTTTCTATTTAAAGTAACATCAGTACTGAAGTAACGTCAATTCCTCAGATTCAAAAACTTCGTGAGATGCTGAGGTACCCAACTCACTTTTGCGGCTATACAGCAAACCTTGCAAGTGATTGCCTATTTGTATCTTATTGCAGCACAGTCGCATCTAAGGCTATCAAGCTATCCCATTGTTTCCGAATTGCATGATTTTTTTCTAGCTGTTTCTTCCTTTTTTTACTGTTTGTTCTTATTGCTGTACATTTGCGTTAGAGCTAATTTTTTGTAAAACATTTTCTTTCTTTCTATTTTAGCATTTAGTAAATGAAGGTTTCAAAAGATGAAACCAGGAGATATGAGATATGAAGCCACCCTCAGCTACGTTCTCTTTAGAGACAGTCGCAGCAGGACTGCTGCTGCTGCTGCTGATTGTTAACCGAGATTACATTAGTGTTTCAAATGATCGCTACACATCAGCCACTTCCACACTCAACTTAACTTTTATCGTGGTCATTGTTCTTAAAATTGTATTATTTTCAAACATTTAACCGATTTAAGTGTAAAACTAGTTATTGTTGAAATCGGGAGTTAATCGATCACATTGTTCATCTTTACGTACTATTATTTTATTGTGGTTTATTTTTATTAATTAGCCGTATAACGTTAATTGGGTTCATTTGTCACGAATAATGAAGCACGGAGAGAGGGAGTGTTGGCGTCGTGTTTGCGGCTGTGAAGATGTTTGGCAATTTTGTACGTGAAGCCTACCAACCCGCATTTCGCGTGGTAGCCTATGACCTTACTACCATTCGTGATTGTTTCATCGTTTTATATTCTCGCAGTTGGACACGAATCTCCTCTTATAATAAGAAGGTTTAAAAGCCATAGTGAACTACGCTGGCCAAGTGCGGATGGACGACTACAAACACTCCAGAGAACGCTTTTTGTATAGCAGAAGGACATGCTCAACAGGCAGACGGCCCACCTGATGGTAAGAGGGCACCGTCGACTATGCACCCCTGCAACACCAGACGAGCTACCAGTACGTTGCCTACCTTGAAGGAACCATTTAACGCTACGTTTGATGAAACCCATGTTCTAGCGCACTATAAGAACCTCGTAAGGTAGCTCATTCCATATCGTTCCCAACAACCGGACCACCGCTCTCACGCAGGTTACCTCAAGTTTTTGTTCCTTCACCGATATAGTGAGCGGTATTTAATTTAAAAATCATAGAGCTTTGTAAAAGATGTGCGTGTCAGGATTTCAAACAACATTCGGGACCCCGGGGGAGGCTGAAATCTAAATCTCTAGATCTAGACTATCAGTGTTTAACGGCTATACCTGCTTACGCTGCTATTAATTATATTAAAGTCGTAATAAATAATGCACGGTTACCTATCTGTAATTCACATATTGTTAATTAAACACATGTATTGCGTCACTTTCACCTCCGTTGCAGATAAATGCATTTTGGACAATTGGTTGCATAAAAATAAAAATTAGGTTGACCGATTAAGTACACTGCAGGATAGGAAATAGCATTATTTACCTCTGACAGCATTAACATTTTTGAATATGTAAAATTTGATATTGTAAATTTATTTTAATTTGGTACGTATAAAAATAGTCCAAAAACCGAAATTTTGGAAATCATCGAAAAATACAGACCGTAAAGAATGTAGACTTTGTGAAGAGTGTCAGAATAATAATCCAGTTTTCATAGAGGACTGTTTTAAGTACAATAAATATAACATTAATTTTGTTGTTAAGATATTATTTATGTTATATTAGAACTGGAACTGATTAATTTAACGACCATGAACCTATTAAAAACGTTCTAAAATGGCTTGAAATAAATGTATAATATCGTAATAAAATAAATGTGTAATACTCTATAATATCAACTTCAAACAAATTTGCAATAAATAGATTATATACTGGTACTGAGCTATTTTGTTATAATACAAAAAATACGCATTAGACACTAATACAGCGGGTTGCGTTTGAGAGTTTAATCTGAAGCAAAGCGGTATTCACGATTTGACACGCTTTACAAACATTGTATTTTTAAATTTAATTCATTTGTTACTTTTAAAATGTATAATATTTTTCTAATGATGAGAAGCGAGATAATATAATCTTAAGAATGAGTGTCCAAGTATTTTTAGGTTACTTTTGTAGTGTTAAGTAAACTCTGTTACCATAACACTCGCAAACCATAACCTAGTCTACAACCTACCCTAACAACAGCTCGCCAGCCCAGATAGGTCATGCCGTTCAGACTACCCTTACCTACCCTTTAAGTACTTTAGTGACCTAGATTTATGTCACAAATAGATTAGTCGATTATTATAACTTTAACTAAAGCTAGTTATATATGAGTCGTTGCTTAAATTTTGAGTTTACTTAAATGCTATTTAGTAATGTTGGTTACAATTCCATATGACATATACTAATTCCTTGGGTTAAAATGTATGTTTATTTGAGGCCACAGGATTCTTTTTATGGTACTAAATTACTTATGACTTAACTCATTAATATATTAGTTAATTTAATTAGTTTTAGATCGTTACCTTCGACAGGGAAGATGATCTTTTGTTCGGTCCGTCCATAGTACTCGTCGGCCTCGGGAGGCTGCTCGGAGGCCGGGGTGAAGGTGGCCCCCTGCGCCACCGGCATGGGCAGACTGTTGACGGGCACGGCCACGTCCGGCTCCTTGCTGAGCCGCAGCTTCTTCAGGATCTGCTGCTTCACGAACTCCAGCCTCGCCACCGTCACATCCGCGTCACTGAGCGCCTCGTTCGCGTGGTTCGCGCACGCCCCCATCGTAACACCCCTTAAACTAAACAACCCTACGCTACTGACTAGAAGGAACGATGTTATCACCCGCGGGATCATGTTCGAGGTTTCTCCGACGTAAACAAGTGAAGTATGTTAGAAGATCGAGATGCATGCGGACTGCGAGAGCGGCTGCCGGCGCGCGACTGCCGCCCACCGAACCATCCCCGGCTAATATACTTGTGCGGACGCATACATTTTTCCTCGCCAACGGGGTGCTCCAATTTACTTTTTATCAACATTCTTCGGTTTATCGCAGCGGACAAGCATTTATCGGTCGAGAGTTAAAGCTCCCGAGCGTCCGCTACCGTTACAGTATCGGCGGCAATATCAAAGCGTGCATTGAAATTGATATTGTATAATTGAATAAAAATAAATTAAAACGAATACGGCAAATGATCATCAAACTTACAATAGCTGACTGTTATTTAGTGGGAAATTTTGCTGTTGTGTTTCGAGATCAATCTAGGAAGTTTAAAAATCCTTTAAACTGGATAAAAAAATATCTGTTTCATTAAATATACTCATCAAATGTAATTCGGTAGTAGACCCCACTAACGTATGCTACATCGATGTTTTTATGTGATGTAGGTACGTGTATATTTACTAGTTTATTTATATAACAATTATTATTTTAGGTGAGGTTCTTGCCCTCAGGAAGCTTGTTTTTTATTATATCATAATAAATATTCAATTACAGTAATCATCTAGGTATGTATGCAATATTTTTCAAATTATGTGTATTTAACATTTATATTGACTTACAATTGGACATAGATATAGGGGCTGGTTTATTTAACATCACATCCCCGCGTATGCCTTTAAATCCCACCCGATATCAGAGCGAAAGAAAACATCGCGAGAAAACCTTAATTCTCTCAAATGCACACGAAACCTGCTGACTCTACCGGCGGGGTAGCAGAATATAAAAGTAAAACATTCATTTCGAAGACAATACCTGTCTAACATTACAAGGCCTATTAAGAAAATTAAAGAAACGTATCACAGGTCTTGTCTTGAAACCGCAACTAGTAGAGAAAGGAAAATGAAAAAAATAGATGAAAAAAAAAACAAAGAAAAATAAAAGGACGGTCATCGAGTCTGGACCTTAAGTTTCATTGAACTCCCGAAACATTGTATCAACATTCCGCCGCTCGGTTTAGTGTTTAGAAACCCTGGCCGGCTACCATGACACAGGCACTTAATTGCCTAATTTGGAATCAGTTGTTCCAATTAACATGAATAAAACTAGAGGTTTATTCATTTGTACATATGTATCTGGCACCTATTTGTACCCCGGAGGTCACAGATAGTGTCACAGTGCGCTCTTGGACGATGGACCCCTGATATGGACCTCGTAAATCTTCGCTCGCAGCCCTTATTCTGCTGTTGCAAATTGGACGTGATCTTCGTGTAAGCTTTGCATGGCGTGTCCTCCTTAGGTTGGTTTATTGCTATTATGACTGCTTAGCATTGTTAAACGCTTATAGTTTCACTGACGGGATTCCTCTGTTATAGCAAGTGATATTTAATAATTCATGTAGATTTGCACGTGATTTTGAAAAGTCACAGGCCAAGATTTGAACCCAAACTCTCGGACTGAGTGTGAAATGCAAATCAATGTGATTTTGATTTTCCTTAAATAATGCTATTAAAAATAATGCAGACAAAATGCAAAAATATACAGTGAAATCAAGCTATTTTTAGTCATATAAGTTTATTTATATGATAATCATCTCCGTTTAACATGTGCTTTGTTATACATTTTTCCTTAAATATAAATCATAATAATTTTACAGTTTTGTTATTTATCAAACAGGTTGTGAACTCAATCTCTTATACAACTATGATATACAACTAGTGGTAAAATACGTTGAAAAGATTTCAAAAGTTTTTATTGATGTGGCCAGTTAATATCTATATTACCTTTTTTCTAAAATTCTCACTAAACTATACAGAAGTCTGAGCGTATATAAGGGAGGGGGTTATCCCCCTTGGTAAAGGCCAAAACAATATTCGAGGAATATATACATTTTGACAGAAAAAACCACTTTCGGGACATCACTTTCCACATTTTATTTACAAATACCTACTGAAAGCTACTACCAGTATCCACAGCCTCGAGTATACTTCCATTCTTGTGGAATTTCTATAGAATTTTGCCTTTCTCTATGTGTAGTTCAAGGAAAAGTTTGTACATATTAAATCTGCCCCTCTCTCCCCTCTCCTTTTGGTAAGAAAGCTCTATCTAAGATCCAGCTTAGAAGCGAATGATTGAGATGGGGGTTAGTGGCCAACTCGACTGACAGATATTTTTAAACTGCCTTTAAAGCCTCCGAAGATGTTCAACGGTTGCAAAGTAATGACAAAAGCAGCTATCGGACGCTAAGCGTGCTTACGGAAACACAAAACATTCGTCAAAATTCGTCATTTGTCTCAGCAGGATTCCGGCCGCATTGTTGCTTAAACCGCTAATCTTCAACGACCTAAATAATATGGCGTCGTATCAGAGTATTTAGGCAGACGAGTCTGGCTCTGGTCGTCAGCCACATGTCATTATATATGTGACGAAATGATATCAATGGCTATTCGAAGCGGGAAGAACCCTGTTTATCGGTATTAACTCAGGTTATATTGTCTCTTATCGAAATATCGAGAAATATGCACTGGAAAGCCTTTAACGCGAGAGGGCCGCGTGACATATCACATATAATTTATTCTATCAGGCGATTATCTATACATTAGCCAATTTCGTAATGGAGTATTTTGGCGGAAAAAAGAACCGGACGAAAGTATTTCGAAGGGATTATGTTGGAGTGAGCGCCGCGCGCCCGATTACCGACCGCGATAAGGCCGACCGCGATTTAGTCATTATCCTTAACAAATCTTACACACTATATCTATATTTAGAAATGATAGACGTATGCAATTTCTCCAATAACATGGCATTCACAATGTGAGGTAATCGGTGCGCTCGAACCCCTAGAGCGGTTCCAAATAGTAAAGGATCTTCTAGAAGCAGGTAGATATTAGTGTAACCGTGCTATTAAAGATCACAGATGAGTTACTTCTCTCGAGGACTGTGACGGTCGCTTCTAGCATGCACGTGGAGCAATCCTTTCCCTTCAAACCAAAACACAAATCGTTGGAATTACAAAGTATGCTTCAAGGTAGAAGTAGGTGTAACGGAGATTATTCCTGGGGCGAATATCTAGCACCTACCTAAATTAAAATTATTTTATTCTTCAATAACCAAACGATAAACTAACCTGCACTACAAATACATCCTTTCATGACTTACAAACAGACTAGCTTTGCCCGCGGCTTCGCCCGTCTGGAAATCAGTGTGTCATAAAGTTTTTACCGCGTAAATAAGTACTCCACGTGAATTCTAGAATAAAAATTAGCAAGCCGATAAATTTAAATGAAATACATTAAAATGGTTACCGTGACTCAATCTTAAGAGATAAATATATACCATCGCTCAGGAAGCCCATTTTCGGCGACCTTTTCGTAAAACAATGAAAATCCTGGAAAAACTAAACAAAAAATAAGAAAAGAATGTAGCCTATGTTCATCCCAAGATCCTCAAGTATAACTATATGAAATTTTATCACAATCGGTTCAGCGGTTTGGCCGTGATGACGTCACAGGCAGACAGCCAGCCAGACAGACAGACAGACAGAGTTACTTTCGCATTTATAATATTAATATGGATTATATTACACAAATTAAATGCTTGTTTATGATTTTGATAAATTTTCCAAATTATGTTCCCATTCCTCGATGCTGTCATCATTTCGCAGGCCATTCACCCGAGATACTAGCATACATGTAGGTAAAATAATAATGTTTTTAACAATATACAGTAACTTCACGATATCTGACAATAAAGGAATTATCGTATTGTAGACGAAAGGTCACAGTTAATGTTAGGGGAAGCTGCACGTGAATTATGTCTAATACCAAAGCCATTTTATACGGCATTGCATTTATTAGAAGAGAATTATTATTATGTAAAGAAGATAATACTTTTATTTGCGGATTAACACCAGCCCATCCCGCTTTCTGTCACTTTACATTAAGTAAGTTATATGTAAAGAAATGAAAAATATCTCTCAGTGGCACAGGTTTTAACTTTCACGTTTAGAAGCATTTATAACAAGTGATATTTCACCCTAAATTAGCTAGTAACTTCTAGAATCCCAGACCCTCAATGCTGCAGATATAACTCTACCTAAAATCGGTAGGGTGTACTTTATGTTTATAACGGTTGGAAACATATTAAACTTCTTATTACACAAATAGTCTTTTTTTTTCGAGGGGGAAATCTTCCAAAGATACCCGCGGTCTATTGAAAGGAGAGACGGTTAGCACTCCCTTTGACAAGGATGGAACACATAAATGGTTAAGGGCACAATCTTTACCACACAAATAGTCTATGGCTTTCAAAACACAATATCAGAATTTCTTGCTAAACTGCAAAAGAGTTAAAATTGTTACCTAAACACAGACAGACAGAGTGATTACATGAATCAAATAGCCGCCACGATGCGCCAGTTAATAATAAAAGTCGGTCGATGTCAATGACTGCTGAATAAGAAATTCTTCAAAATCGGAGTCAAGAGCAAGCGAGCTCGTCAATATCTCTGAATGAAATAAAACAAGTGACCGGTCAAAGTCTACGCCAGCTTTCTCGCGCGTGATACGTGCCGCCGTCCGACTACGTAACCGGGGGTTTCGAGACGCGACTAGACGCTTTCAGATCAGACCGCTGTCTCAGTTCTCCCAAGACTTGGGTAGTGATCACCATTAGAATGGCCTCTTGGTCTAGTGTGTCGTAGATCCCCTCCTAGGAGAAACGTTTGTGTGATGATGACAGTTCTTTGTATCTGGATATAATAGTTGAGTGTATGTATGTACCTTATGATGAATAAAACGATTTGAATTTGAATTTGAATTTGAATAAGAATATAATAATATGTACATAGTATGTTTATTACCAAAACACAGGAATTTATTTGTCCAATTTGACATCGGTTGGCTGCAAGTGCATAGTCTCGAGATACAGTAACTATTATCGTAAACTTTCGTGTACGGGGCCAATTGGGTTCAGCGTTTTTATGTTTTCAATTCAACCCTATCAATGTCCGGTCTTAGCGGCGGTTTAAAAATAGCCTCATCCTTGTCCATTTATTCTTAGATCGTACACCATATTTATGGCTTAAACATTGTTACATTTAACCCGTTAATGCAGGTTTTCTTTTGTTGATCGAAAAGTGATTGCGATATTGGTTTATATGTCAACCACGATGCGGTAATGGGTTAAGGTTTATTTTAACTTTAGATTGTTCTTTAGATCCTCGTAAAAGATTCGTCACATTTTTTTTACTCCAAATCTGTATTCTCAAAAAATTCAGTTGATAATTGAATTCATTTATCGGCTTTGAGCTGAATAGCTGGCGAAGAAGAAATGTGTATGTTCACCGACGGTCCTACTAGCAAACCTTTTTATTTGTAACAAAATATGTAATAATAAACTTAGGGTAGCGAGAAATAGGTAAAATAAAAAGTTCAGCAAATTATCGTGAAGTTATTGCCCCTAATATATTTTTTTTTTAATGATCATATTTATAATCTTACGGACCGCTAAGTCAATAATCACCTTTTACAGCGTCGTTTACGGCGGGCTGTATACCTCCATTATGGCGCGTGAGCCTCCCACTCGAAGGCTTTAATAAAATCGTTTTTCTATTGCATCAGAAAAATTTGATGATTGATAAAAATATTGTTTTAAATTTGTGTTACTTTTCACTAACCATTATTACGAGTTAGACTTAGTTCATTGATCCGGTAAATTTTAATAACTCGTTAAGGTTCTTTAAGTATCTATATCTATCTCTATCTATTTCTATCTGCGACTAGAATTTCCAGAAAAGAAACATAGTGAAATATCTGTTCAAACATCTTAACCAAACTGCAATAGGTATTAATAAGCAGTGATAGCCTAGTTAGCTGAATTTCAGTCTCGCTCCAGGGCTCTGGGTTCAAATCCTAGCAAGGACTTCTGTCTATCCAAAGTTACGCGCGTTTTGTAAATTAAAAATTAAATATCACTCGCTATAACGCTGAAGGAAAGCAACGCACGACATGCACGACATGAAGTCTGGCATTGTGCACTCGGCCAGCGTGGGACACTGTGGCCTAACACCACCTCATTGTTACAGTAGAAACGTGTCCAGTTGTGAGCATTGAAAGGATTGTCGAAAACATCATTACATATTCCATTGCGTAAATAAAAGGATATTAAAAAGAATTTACGGTATTCTTTCTAAGCGTCACTCCTTACCCGCTAGACTATGACGACTGTTTGAAACGCGTCGCGTATTAGATGTACTGAACTGTTAATTCTACGTCATTACACTTGTTTGGCCACGCATCGATAATACATTCGCGGCGGTACCGACGTAAGTAATCCACGAGGCTTATCTGAAAGTGTCACGGTGGGGTACGTAAGCGTTCTGCCCGGTCCTACGTGAGCTGTCCACATTATTCAATAATAATAATTGCAACCATTCCTCGTCGATTAGGCATTTAATGCCTGTGTATGGTAACCGGACAGCTGGTAAATACCATACGTTCATACGTTTACATTCTCCTCCGAACCGCCGTTCTTCGCGTAGTAGCGGAAAAGCCTGCTAAATTGAATATTTATACCTATTTTCCTTTCGTGAATTTGGTTTCGATAGCTTACTGTACATGAAAACTACACTGCAATTGGTACATTCGAGACAGTCTTATTCCTGCCGTCTCAATATTGTTGTATACTAAACTAAGTAATAGTATATTAATGCTTGTTAATATAATTGAGTCAACTCACACTACAGCCCCCTGTCGATCCTATTAGAGCTTGCTTGCAGAAGTCTAAGTCTAAGTATCCTATTAAATATTTAATTTAATGACATTTTAATCAAAGACTGCTCCCGATGCGACAGGTCTCAGGATAGTCCTTTGACAAGTGATTGGGTTTGGTCGTATCGATTATAATTTAAAACGAATGCATATTTCAACATATTTATGTTAAAATTGCTGTCCATAAGACTTAATGCGTACGGGAATATAAGATGGCGATACCAAAAGAGACGTTACATATTCTGTGAATCATGAGATTTAAAAATAGATTCAAATACATGTCAACGTGACCTTAAATGTGATAGATAGTATTTCCATAAAATGAGATCTAATAAGGAATTTTAAAGCAGCTGTCACACAATGTAGGCGAATACGAAAATATGAACTCAGTAGCCAGTAAGCCAGTAGGGTAGCCAAGTGATGTACGGTCGCGTAGAGTTAGCTTAGGTAATAATCATGATTATTTTCCAGAATCCAGTTGAATGGGCTTAGTGCTATCATATTCCTTTTAACGAGACATTGTAAAAACTTGTTACTGTAAATACAAGCTGTCATTTGAAACCGCTACTCATCCCACATTTTACTAAGATTTAATACGTACACAAAGCTATAATATATAGTGATTATCCTCGTGGTCGAATGATTAGTGACCCTGACAGCAAAACCGGAGGTCGTGAGTTCGATTCCCACCCAGGAAAAACATTTGTGCGAAGAGCACATTTGTTTGTTCTGTCTGGGTGTAATAAAAAGATCTATATAAGCGCTATATTACATGTATGTTTATCAGCTGTCTGCTTGCCATAACACAGACAATCAATTGCCTAATTAGGAATCAAATAGCCGTGTGTGGAATTATCACCAGTTATTATTGTTATTGAACTTATTATTTAACTCGTCCACCGCGTGTGGTAGGACCGCAGCTTGCCCAGCGATATCGAGCACGCGCCGCTCGCCTGACAGACCGACACTCCCCACAAAATTCCGGATATGAACATTTCAGTGCTGGCTGATGAAACACTCAACCTTGCTGTCTTATGCGACGATATGATGCAACTAAGCTTTATATTTTCATCTTAAATCGTCTTTAGATAAGTATAAAATGATTTAGAGTAACTTTCATTTTCACTGTCCGTAGGCCCAATGGACGGTGACTACAGACGGGCTGCGGGTTCGATTTCAACCAAGAATTATTTTTTGCCCGATCCTCTTTACATAGGTGAAAAATATTTACGTGTTTAGTCATATGTATTGTTTATTTATAAAATGTTTGCTTATCACAGAACACGCACCACCTAATTCAAGATCAGATTTTTTTTTTTAAAGAACAGCAGCTTGGCTGCAGACCCAAGTGGCCGATACCCAGCTGTAACCAACTTCTAATAGGGCTGTAGGAACAGGACTCCTAGTTTGAATCCAGTTACTTATTAGTACTTATAATTATAATTATTAATAATAATTAAATCATATTGGTTTAAAAATAATTAATTACGAATTTACTCAGTTACTAAAGTAACGTATTAAAATCCTAATGCTACTGATTTCAGAAAAATGTGAGGTTATATTTTCATATGTCAGCTCGTCAACTGTTCTAGTGTATCAAATATGTGTAACTATATAGCTCTGTACCTACTTACGTATAACATATGTATAATATAATAAGAAATAGGTATAACAGTTATCGTAAAGGATTTAATTAGCCTTAGACAGATCGTTAAATAATAAAATTAAAAGCAAAGTTCCAAGCGACGTATCATCTCGCGAGCAACGAACTTGGAGATAAATAAATATGTTGTTTGTTACATACTTTACGAAAAACAGCTAAGCTTTGAATAGTGTCGATTCACACCATCGTCTACACACGATATTTTTTGATAATATGAGGCATTGGGGTGTCTTAGGAACGCGAGTAATGTTTCCCTGCCGCTCCTGTCCCACGGGGTCGGCTCCGAACTACAGCCTCAAGTCCTCTCTCGACGTCGCCGCTGCATCTAGGTTCATATATCATTTTAATATTGAGCTTGCCCTTACAGTAAGTATGACTATATTAAAAGCTAATCATGTTCCTGATCTTACCTCTCAATATGATGATGATCTTTGAATAATATATAATGTTTATCATCCAAAAGTTTGTCTTGCGTGGATATAGAACTACGACTTCCGGTAAATAGTCAGGGTCTGTAACCCTTCGAACAAGTGACCAGACCAACTAATTAATTATACTAAATAATAATCCACACGATTATTGCGTAGGTACTATTAAATAAAAATCGTTTGAATTCTATTACGTATATTAATTTTATTTACATTATCACACCTTGAAATTGCTTGTGAGTCATAAATGTGTTATTATTGTCTGTATTTTAAAATAATACTTAATTCATGTTTATTTTTAGAACGCAACGAAATATAATCGTTCTAAAAATAAACATGTACGTAATTCGATTTACGGTATCAAGGTGCGCGAACGTAACTCGGTAGGTAACGCGCGGCATGTCACACTCGTCACTCGAGTGGAGCTAACGAAATAGCTCACGGCTCTGACGCGCTGGCGTATCGCAGGCGTCGAGATTAGGTATACCACACCCGTATCATACATGGCTTAAGGCTTATGACTTAATTAGCTTCTCTACTTTCTAATGTATGGGTGGCAAGTAGTAGTGTCTGTACTCTGTACAGATCCGAACAATGTAAATTAATGTCATTCCTAGTAAACTTTGTCTATGGTTAGTCGTTATTATGATCTGTATACTTCAGTTCTTAGATATAAAAATGGAACAGAAAACAAAAGCTCATTTTTTAATCCTCAACAGTAGCAACGACTAACTACTAAGAGGGCAGATATTTAATAATAATGATGAATTTACCGTTATTATTTAGAAAAAAAGTTTTTTTGCCGTGCCATAAAAATGCAATAGTATAACGGAATAATACAAATTTGTAAACATTTTATTTCATGATAATAGTACGGAACTGTAAAGGTTTTTCTTGAGCTTTCAATTACGATTATGGTGCTATTGTGTAAATTCATAATGTATGTACTTACATGTACCTAATTAGGTATACTAACATGAAAGCTGGACTAACGTTATTAAAATAACTATGTATTTTTGCAGTCCTGTTACGAATTTTCTTATTAACACCTACTATAACTGGACTAATTCATACTAACGGTCCCATTCCTACAGTTTTTTTTTAAATAAAATAATCTAGCAAGGAGTCAGATGGGCCCCCTGATGGTAAGTGGTCACCGTCGCTTATGCATTACCGGTTTTGAAGAGCTCTTTTAACGGTTTTTTTTAAAGTCCCATTTCATTCGGTTCTATTAGAGATTGCAGATCAGCTATGAGTGTTGTAATGTAAAAAAATATTTAGGTACATGGATACGTAGGTAACGTGCCGCGGTGTTGCTATCTTCCAACCATTCCGAGCTTATCTATGATTTACAATTTTGTTTTTATGTCATTACGCGTTGGGGTGAGTAATTCAATTGTTGAATAAAGTAAAAAGTACCGTAAGTGTGTCGTTAATCGGATTATGTCGATTTTCAGTCGAGTGATTTCATATTGCAAGTATGGGCAATAATTTGTAATAAATTAATTGAAGAAGTTATCAGATTTAGGCTTTCCGTTAACACCTTCGCTGGCGTTATCTGGACTTAAATTGATTTCGGCAGTAAATCCGATTATTAAAGCTCACTTCCCGCCATCCTATGATCTAATATGTGACCAAACAAACAGAATATTTTGTCATAATGTATATTTGGAAAAGTGACGTTACTCATTTTGCGTTGCATTACGAAAACAGTTAATCCGTTCATAATAACAACTGTGACGTAAACAGATATTGAACGTTGATTTATTGGAGTTTAGATAATTTCCAAGGATTTAGGTGTTTAGGTAGCTAGCTTGTGCTATCGATTTGAAATGAATTTAAGATTACAGATGTCGACTGTATGCTCTGGAAACATAATTATATCATAGACGAGGTATAATTTGACTGGCTTCGTGGTCGAGTGCTTAGAGACCCTCACTGCAAAACCGGAGGTCGTGGATTCGATTCCCACCCAGGACAAACACTTGTGTGATGAGCATATTTGTTTATTCTGTCTGGGTGTAATAAGTATCATATCTTATATATGTATGTTTATCAGCTTTCCGGTTACCATAACACAGGCATTCAATTGTCTAGTCTGGAATCGGATAACCATTGTGGACTGGTAACCAGACAGCTGATAAACATACATATACATACAATGTAGTACTTATATAGGTATTTTCATTACATGCAGACACATGACAAACAAATGTACTATCGCACAGATGTATGTACCAGGTGGGAATCGAATCCACTAAGTCCGGTTTTTCTGCGAGGGTCTCCAACCACTTGATTACGGGGCCGGTCCATGAAGAATGCGGTCACTATGCTATGTTTTGTTTCACCGCTATTGGTGGGAGTTTCAAATTCAGTTGCCAATTTGACTGGAACATACAAGATACATACATATATACACTGAAAGTTAAATAAAAGCTTGTAAAGGATAATGTAGGAGTAAGGTGTGCAGTCTACCAGTCCGCACTCAGCCAGTGTGGTACACTGTCTCCTAAATCCCTCTCACTATCAAAGGGGACCCCATCCGGCAGTGGACCAACAAAAAGGTAAAAAGGTAATACAAAATGCAAGGCAGTGTAATTCAAAATCCCCTTTATTCCACACCCCCAAGTATCACTGTACAACACACAAATCTCACGATATTAACCGATACGGAATAAATATAGAATCATCAAATCCAATCTTGTAACTATGTACAGGGAACATAAAAAAATAAAAACCGTCTAGCCTATTCGTATATTCAGTTTTAACTAAATCGGTCAAGTAAATTGTCGGTGAACAAGAATCGTTGATTCCACAAAATTACCCCACATTTTTCCATAGAAGTGATTACAAAAATAAAAAAGTTAAATTACAAAAAAAGCAGGTCAAATTGTATACAGCCATCGCGATAATCTCATAACACTACGTGACCCGGTGCCGTCGGTCGCCGCGCCGCCGGCCACTAGCGACAAGCGATGACACTATCGCCGTTACCGATCGCTCGCTCGCCGGCGGTGCGACGCGGGTCTCACAACTTACTGCTAAGTATATCACCGTCGTATTTACAAAATACTTACATTACAATTATTATTAAGTTTCACATAAAAACATAAAGTTATATTTAATACGCGGCCTCTCGTCTCTTGACTCTTGCAATTTATTATTATGATAAAGGTCAGGCCGCACCGGGGTAGGCAGGGAGCACACAGTGCGCAATATCTAACGCTATAACTCTTCTACAGCTTTTTAAAATCGCTATTTATATTTACGTATATTTTTTTTCATAAAAAATTTCTATTAATATCGATACAAAAAAAAACAATAATAATTAGTTTTATTGCTAACGTCTAAAGTGATTTTTGATAGTATTTTCCAATCACTGTCAAGTCTAGGATATATTGGTCAGGATTCGTATGGAGGTGACATTTGTAACGCGCGAAAGAATTTGTCTGAAAATATTCCCACCCCTGTTTTGTCGTAAAAGATAATAATAATTTTCCGATGGTTGCGATTTCATTTTTAATACAGTCATATATTTTCAAATGTATTCGTGAGTCAATTTAGACTGCACTGCGTTGTAAAATGAACTTTGAAGTGACTGTTTTAAAATCGATATTAGTCTGTATCGATATTATTACCCAACCGACACCGTCTCACACGTGTGTGTGTGTGTGTGTGTGTGTGTGTGTGTGTGTGTGTGTGTGTGTGTGTGTGTGTGTGTGTGTGTGTCTATGTGAAGATTTCTTTTTAGAGTAGAGCGGG
>DWDX01000934.1:0-21699 GCA_018245675.1 Agara michaeli | reverse complement strand
TATATATATATAACTTCTGTTTAAATTCACCTACGTACCCGTATTTACAGTTCTTAAACCAAATCATTTGATTTGTTATGTTAGCAATGGAAAATGTCGCTCATTTGTAGTGTCATCGTTGTCAATAGTATTTATGGTTTCATCGTCACAGTGTTAAACGTGACATTTCCCATGAAAGCCCAAGGTTTTTCTTTTTTTATCTTTTATGATTCGTATGGCCTAGTGTAGTTGTATGTAGCATGCCGTAAAGTAGCTTGGACGACATCACAACCACATCGAATTCTGGCAACAGTACAAATTATGGTATTTTTATTTTAGTTGAGGGATTTCTATCATTAATACCGTAAGTACACATAAACAAAACGTGCATGTGAAATGCGTATAACTGCGTCCCTCCAAACAAACGGACTCACTCATGTGTGGGGTGATATTTGCACAAAGTTGCAACTCGAAAGCCGTTCCGCTTTCTGATACACCAGTACTCTTCCGGAGTTCAATAATTTGAACGGACCGATTTAATAAATTAGCAGACGTAATCCTGGTAAATTACAAATTATACCCATAACGAAATTACCGAAACGAAACCGAAATTACACGATATTTTTATATCAATACGACATGCTACAGTAAGTACCTACCTAGGTATGTACATACTATATTGTATACACAGGATAAAAAACGATAAGAAGGCAGCTACAGACACGGCTATCTATGTCTGTGATAACAACCATGTATATGAAACACACACAGGATAACATTAAAAAATACTTCAGCGGTAAGTTTCTTAACGCTTCAAACTATATGTTAATATTTCTATTAACGTTTTTTGTGTTCATATTTTTTGTACTATAATTTATTTTATAATTAAACGGTAACATATTATTTAGTCAAATTAAATGGAACTGGAGGTTAAAAAAAACTAATTGATATGACGTACATGACATATCCATACATAAAACAGTACAGGTACGTATGATAATAAGTTACAGCTTAAAAAATATTGATAAAAGCGAGTCTTACACTGCCTTGAACCAAACTCATCGCCAATTAAATTACTTACGTCAAGAGCTGTAGTTGAATCGAATAACCAAAATATTGTGAAATCTATGGTAAAAAAAAATATGCTTGTCTTTGTTGGATCAAATCTAGTCATTGAAATATTACCCCTTTGTGTTGGCTGATTGATTTGAGTATACACTTGGATCTGACGACAATACAATTTATTAAGTGTATTTCAATATCATTGTTAATTTAAGAAGCCTGCTACCACAATATTGTGGATTTCATACTTTATCAATCTCCTTAATATGGGTATCAAAAGAAATAGCTTGAAAGTTCACTCTTGTGTTGAATTTTGTAACCTAGGTTCCAATAGTAAAATTCAAAAGTTTATACAACTTCCTTCACTACTTTTTAATAATTTAAATTTAAATTTGGCAAGATACTTTAAGTTGGTAGGTGACATGCAAAATCTCTATTGACTTTAATATAATGTAGTTTTTGTACCTATATCGAAATGAATTGAGCAAGGAGCGTAACTGACTGCTGCTGTTAGTCATGGGTGTATATTGAACATATTTATATATATACTTATTTATATATTTATGTATACTTATTTATATATTTATGTATACTTATTTATATATTTTTATGTTTAACGTTGAATATTTAATAGAAAATTACAAGAACTTACGTTGACTTTTATATACTTGTGCATCCCATATTTAGGGTCCCTGAGAATTGTCGGTGGCTCTAATTGCAATTTTATTGTTTTCGGGATACGAAAAAGGCTGATTACGTAATAGATAGCCAAACCTGCGCCAATCTTTGCACCATAATATAATGTTAAAGCTTTCGCTACAATAAACCTATACAAAAAAGTGCAAACACTCATATTGTAAACGAATAACTATTCAATTCAACACTTAAACGCGTCACTTAAAACTGGCTCCGGGATTGATACTGGCGTCGTGCGAGTTGGTCACTTCTACATATGTAGTTGTACAAGCTTAGCAGACCGTACCCAGTACGGTCTATGAATTCGCGGCCGGTATGCTATCTACAACACGACCTGTGATTAAATTTACTTTTATAATACTTATCTTCGTAGTATACCACATTTTTTATGTCAGAAACTTAGTTCATTATTTTTTGCGAGCGTACCTACATTACATTATTTCATATTATAAATACCAATCTAAAGATCTATTTAAACAGGTTACAGTGATTCTGATAATATTTGATAAATATTGTTCTCACTTAATTTTTTGACATTCAGCCTTTAGTTGATGTTAGAAAATACCTCTAGATCTCATTACGACGGAAGCAACGCGCTGCAATAAGTCACCGTGGTAAGTCTATGTGTAGTACTGACCCTAGTCAATTATTTTTGTATTAAATTTTTAGCCTACAACTAAAAGATATCTAATATTGAGGATAATAGCAGCAAACATGATAAACTATTTCAATAACAAGATCACTAACAGGACAACACTGGTAATATTGATCGAAATAAAAGTAATAAGTACAAATTATACTTCTAAAGTGGTTCTAGAAATGACACAATTACCATCAAATCATGTTTCGTTTATTTAACGTAACAACAATTGCACCGTAAAAAAGGTGGTGAATGCTTTGAATAACAATTTGAATTTTATAACACAAATGACAATACAATAGTCAACCTATGAATCTTAGATAAGTATATTATATTGTACCTGTAACAATATATCGCATGCTTAATGGAACACTGACTCATTATGAGATAAGTTAAAATTTAATTACTTACAAAGATCTTTTTTGGCTGTGATCTAATAGATAGTTAATCAAATGTACAAAATACTAGCACTTATAATTAATTAATAATTAAGTTTTAATTTTAATCATCAACAAGTACGATAAGGCCTCATTGCAAGATCTTTTGCGATTTCCCAAAAATCGTCTTTTTTGAGTTAAGTCAGTATTCCAAAAGGCATGCGATATGTACAAATTTTAAATTTACTGTAAGCGCGTAGGTGGTGAATGCTTTGAACAACAATTTGAATTATATAATACAAAAATGACAATATAATAGTCAACCTATGAATCTTAGGTAAATATATTAGATTGTACCTATAACAATCATTAACTATCTTTTAAATGATAAGTTTATTCAACCAAAAACCATCACCACCGGAACATTGTATGCAATTGACATCTAAGACTACGATATGATGTGTAAAGAATAGAATGAACGATTTAATTATATCCGTAACAATACCATCAACCCGATCATTAACAGTACAGACTCTTGTTTAAAAGCGAATAAAAAGCGTTTTCTATTCCGACCTTTCATCGTTTATCAGCTCACTTGTGTCAACTGATTGGGCTACACTTACATCACTGTATGTGTCAACGTCGCGCGGCGCAGCGACTATCCGATTGACATTTTCTAATCCTAACCACAGATCACAGTCGCTAAGGTACGGCTCGTTACGTGCATAGTATAAGTTAGAAT
Source organism: Agara michaeli (assembly GCA_018245675.1). Lineage (NCBI taxonomy): Eukaryota > Metazoa > Arthropoda > Insecta > Lepidoptera > Hesperiidae > Agara > Agara michaeli. The sequence goes on along the minus strand of DWDX01000934.1, from coordinate 18,203 downwards.
ACCCTGCCGTAGTTACGACATTACCGAGCGGGTTCCGAGTGTCATGTTTCGCATCATTGTTAAGACGTTCTAACGTTTCTTTTTCTATTTTCTCTAATCGATCGATAGCCTCCGATGGGTCCGCTGACAATGGTCTTGCATTAAAATCGATGTCGATCTCGATCCTTGAATGAGAAAAAATAATACAGATTATAACAAACAGGCGGCACTTACGCATTGTGATCTATCTATGTGATATATAAAATGATACATCCTGACCGACTTATCCCAATCGTAGAGCCTAAACTGCTGAAACTAGAAACATGAAATTGGGACAAAAAACATGAGATTATTTTATGATGTAGGCACCCACTATTTAACTTTAACTTTACCTTTGTTTTAACATTTTATTTAAAGTGAAAGCTAAGGGCTTGCGAAATTGGCGACTTTACATGTATGAGATTTGTTTCTATCTTCCGCATTAACGCTTAAACGCAACTAGGTACTGGTATTTTAAAAAGTGCCAGAAGAAAATTAATGACATGCTGAGGATTTTGAGGTCAAGTAATCGCCATATCATATTTTTCAATTCAGTTAATTTAATTTCATGTAAATTTGGATAGAAAACCTACTAATTAAAAAAAGGATGACACTGTACGAAGTTGTTAAAGTGGTAGGATTAGTACGTAGGTATGTTTAAATGCCTACTACCATCGATTTTTTTTTTAAATATCAATAACGATTTGCATTTTGTATATATGTACAATATAGCTTTACGTCATTATTTTTGCCCACTTATTATAGAAACAAATATTTAATAAGCATAGACGAAAGATTCCCATTCGCTAAGGCAGGATAGACAACTTTACATTAACGATCTAACTTGTCTTAGATCTGACGTAACCATATGTATTTATGTATATTTTAAGTAGTCCTTGCGTTAATATAGTTAAGGAAGCAATAGGAATAAAATTCATTTTATTGAAAATTTGCTAACGTAGCATCACTTGCCCGATATATTTACTAAAGTACTCTTTACGCCACTATTAAACTATGTAGTGAAGACGATACTTGCCCAGTATCTTGTCTAAACTTTGCCCAATCTTTTAAATTGGGAGCTCGGGGGATTTCCGCAGCTAGAGCTCGGTAAGCCTCCTCCATTGTATGTTGTACTATATCCGCTTCTTGTTCTGCTAAAATTTAAATACCAATATAATACATTATATTATTTTTACCTACAAAATATAACGTAAAATGTAATAAATATAATAAAAATAAAATTTACATTCAAATATATACAGTCATATCAATATCCTACAGGGGTACACGGGCAATAAGGATTTTGAAGAACTATAGCCCTAGCAAATTTTTCTGACATCTTCTACTTTCACCAAACTGGTGACGAGTTCTTCCTTTAGAGGTACTGTAGTTCTAATATCTTACGATTACTGTACGTCCTGCGACTCTATCATTTATTTCTTCTGACTACTTACTTGTACCTAAGCATTTTATAATAACTTTGTTAATCGTAGTCACTACATCTACTTTTACATCACATCATCCTTGATCCCATAATTCCGCACTTTATCGGCTATTCGCACCAAACCTCCTAATGCCAGGTATCGCTCTAAATCAAAATCAATGTGTAGATTATTAATTTGCTTTTAAATTTGGATAAATTAACATCTTCATATATTAAATAGGTATTTCGGGCCATTTTAATTGGCGTAATTATATAAGCGTAATTATTTCTACTGATATGATTCATAACAAAGTATCCTCATTTAATTGTGTAAGATAAACAAAAGTTTAAACATTAGCAATTAAAACATTTTAAACATTAGCAATTACTTGCATAAAAAACACTCAAGTTTGTTTAATTACCAACATATTATTAGCATGTATTTGCTACCTTGCAAATTACTTTCTGAATAATACTCTGGCTATCGATAAAAAATCTGTCAAAGTCGTTACATTTCAATATAGTTACCGATTAGCCGGGAAAAAGAATCGAAAATTAGGAAGTCAAACATGTTTAAAACGCGTGATTAGCTTTTTTACATTTCAAATAATTATACAAGCTTTTCTTCATATTGTGTTTATTAAACATTTTCCTATGAAAATACTTGTATTTTGAGATAAAACTTTCATCTTTATTAATAGATATATTGGATATAGACATGTGAATTTATATATAACACAAGACCTAGCTTACTTTCCGCAGCTATTCTATAAATTCAAACCGTTTTATTCCCAGTTTAAACTTTTGCTTACCGATTTCTTTGAATATAATCTATCTACTGTTCTCATAAAATTTAATCAAGAAAACACTGTTTCCGAAATAGATTAAGTACCTACTTGAATTAGAGTTCATATTTGTAATGTAATTGTATTTTGTACTCACGATCTAGAGATCAAGCAAATAAAAAGAGAAAACCTCCCTAAATAAAAACCTCATTAACGTTCACCATGAGTACACAAGAATTTCATTTGCTTTCTGTGCTATCAGCAAACATCATTTTACAAACACTTTTTAACCAAAAAATATCTAGATACTCTTTCATTGGTCTTGAAACACAGCTTTAATTTGGATTTAAAACATAGGTAATTATATTATTAAGGAAACTATGTAAAAGTTAAATTTTTTAGAATACAAGAAATGATCAAAAATAGGCTGTTAATACATTTATAATTAGTACGATTTTTCCTTATTAATTTTTGTAATCTCAGTTAACAAAACCGTATATAACGTTATTCTTTCCTAAAAACACAGCTGGGCTATCCCAATCTAAATCTGTTCATGAACAAAATCATCAAATCTTTATTATATTCATCATCAATTTGTTTTATCTGTGCGCTTCATTTGTATAATATCTGCTCATAAGTTACACTTAAAAATGTAAACTCTGAATATTATAAGATGAAAAAAAACATAAGACTGAAATTATGTACCGTTTTCATTGCAATTTATAAATCAAATTAGAAGATGTATAATTTTTAAAAGATACAATGTAAGATTAAGAATTACCAACGGAATCAAAAAATCCTCGTTTGAAATTTCTCATTTTAAAATATGTACTTACATTGGAAAGTGTTAGCAGAATATTAGCCCGGGAATAAAAAAAATAATACAACATCCCTATTTGGCACTCTCCACTCCTAAACAAAAGAACATGAAACCGAAACCGGCGTGCATGCATGGAGAGAGCGATGTACGTAGACGAAGCGCGTCAGGTTTGCTAGGACAGAGATGTCTGGCACTCGGTGCTTTCTGCCTACCCCGTTAGGGATCTGGCGTGACGTTGCAGCCACAACATCCCTAATTCAATTATTATGTACAACATTAAAGTACTCGATTATTATTTAAATTAAAGTTTATTAGTGTAACATATAAATAGACAATCTGACACGAGTAACATACAGTAGTGAGTACTTATATAATATAATTATTTAATTTCATAATTTCATTACGGACTTTCTCCTCATGATACAAAATACCTAAATATGTACGTCGCCTTGACCACCTGATTACATCGTATTTTGGATTTATTTTCGTAATGTTAAGATATTTATACATTAAATTAAATATTAAGCCAACTATTACTTAACTTGACTAATCACTTCTGCTATTAATAATTAAGATGTAAATACCTAAAGTGTCATGATTCTCTTTCTGTGGTCTTCGCAACGCTTGTGTGAGGTTGCCGCATACTGTGCCATGGGATGTCAACTTGCTGCCGCTGCATCGCCATTTTTCGTCTGTTCAAAGACATTTGTCCGGAAAAATATAGGTAGATAGATAAAAACATTTGAATACTCGGATTATTGACTGGCCCGTTTTATCACGACCAAAATGTGTCTGGATGTAAAATTATAGGTATACATAAGCATACCTATATATTTAAACATATCTACATTATATTTTATCTTCTGTTTGGTTTACGTAAGATAAAACGCTGCCGCACACTAGACAACTGGACGCTGAACGCGACTATGTCGCATATGACACTTAGGCGCTCAGTTTGCAACGCTATTTCTATATTTTCGTCATTCATACTAACATTCATTTCCAGTAACGCTACATAGTCCGGCCCGGCTTTCTTCTTTCTTCAAACGGAGGTCCAAGTTGTAAAACATTGTCGATAATATATACATAGATATCACATAGGGCCAAACCGCTACCTTCAAGATTTGATGGGATTCGATTCAAAATTCGGTTTCATTCCTGCTGACTACTTATACATATAAAGTTAATTATACTAAAACGTCATTCAATAAAATTATACCGCGTCTAAATGTATGCATGAAATGATGATCATAATATTTTTATGCGCAGATTTTGTTACAAATTTGATCAAATAAATTGCACATTAATGAGGACCTACCCATAAGCGTGTTAAGTATTTGGAGTCTTGTAGGTGCATCAATGTGTCGCTGCAGTGCGGTGCGCGGCCGTGGGGGTAATTGCACTTTTGCCGGTCGGTTTCCTGAATTCTCTGTGGTGGCTGGCCTTGCCTTCGCCAAGCGTAAATTTTGTTTAAAGTCAATTTCATTTTGTTCACGACTTTGACCTGAAGTTAACTGCGTAAAATAGAGAACATGTTCCTATTCAGAATATCTAGAAATTATTGATAAACAAATATGAAAAGCCAACTTTTAGATGCTTGTAACTGTGTAAGTTATTATTTCCAACTTTACTTCATTTACTCGTGAGCCTGAAGGACCGGACTGTGGCTCAAATGTGGTTGCAGCAGCGTACTTGCACAATTCTTTGATTTCCTCTTCATCACTCTCTCCAGACTCCATGTCCGTTCCGTCTTCAAATAGAGCCTCACAAATGTCTGCAGGAATTTGTATATCAATAAATATTAAAACTCAAGGTATCCTGTATTAATATAACAAAATAGATCATAGATAACGATAACATACTTTACGCTACTGTCGTGAAAACATTATACCAACCATCGGTGTCCCCATGCAAGGGTCGGTCGTCCAAGCTAACCAAATTCGGCAACGCTGCTGCCATTCGGGTCCGATACTCCATTAAGTCCGATAATGGACATCCTCTTAGCGTCAGCCGACGAAGTGAACTGCAAATGCTCAACATCCAAAATCTACTTGATTCTTCTATCGGATTACTGAAACAACGAAAAATGTTTAGATAAATATAATTACTTGGATTACTTAAATAAATAATGTCATAATAAAATGTACGATTTGAAATACAAATTTTGATTTCCGAATGTAATTTACGACAAGGTACTGGAAGCTAACTGGTGTCTGCTGACTATGTCTATTGGAATATCTTTCAATATATAAGATTTAGTAGTGAAATGTTCTATGATTAATCAACCTGTATTATAGTAAATAACAAATCCATTCAACTCACTCCGCCAAATTCAATGTCTGCAGCTTCTGGAGGGCTGAAACAGGTTGTGGATCTCGAAGACGATTTCCGGCCGCATACAGTTCTCGTAGTGCACACAATCCCCATATACCATCTAGAGATGTCAATCCACATCGGTTCACGCTCAGAATCTAAAAACAAGTCTCATTTTCCAAATCATAACCGTCGGAATTTAGTAACTTCAAATACAATGGAAAATCTGAATTTTTACCCTACCGTTGGGAACAGGAAATGATAATAAAAGGTAAACATACGGTGCCGAGAAACTGTTAAAGCTCAATAGTGCTTACTGCGAAAACGTTTTAATTCTTATAATGGACAGAATGTTTTAAGACACAAACCTTTAAATGAACCAAACCAATGCCAAGATCTCGCAATGACAACAAGGCACTGCCATCTAAAGTAAGTGAGCGAAGCCGTGGAGCGAGCACATTGAGACGCCTTAATCCTACTCTTTCAGCTATTACCCGTAACTTTGCTTCTCGAATTCGTAGAACTTCTTCATCAGTAGTGACGCCGCTGCATTGCTTCTATTTGAAAAATAAGGAAGCAAATCATTTTAAATTATCTATAATAATAAAAAATAGTAGCTACATGAAACAACGAATTTCTTAATCCAAAGAACTAACATATGTATTTATATTTTCTGATAGGTACTTTGATTTGCGAGATTGCGAAAGTACGTTGGTTAGTAAATTTTATTAACGAATAGAATTGCTTGTAAATTGTGGGGCATAATTTGTGGAGTAGGTACGATAAACATACAATACCTAAAATGAATAAAAAGGATTATATTGCAAAAATATATTATAGTAAAAATATATAATATTAAATGAATCATTATTAAACACAACAAGAAGCATCTTAGTAGACTTTTTACGTAAATTGAAGCAGAGCAATGTTGAAATTATAAAGAAAACCAGGCGTATGGACAAATCTTAGGAGAGTTTATTTAAAAGGTCAGATGAATTTTGTACTTTTTAGAGATTGCTAAATGCCAATTGCCAATTAGGTAATAACATGGGATTTTAAGTCAGACACATTACAGGTTTTCATTAGAATATGTGTAAGTTGTTATCAACTGCAACTGTGAACTCTAAAGTTATCTAAACTAAGCTTTTGTGCTGACGGTTTAAGAAGAATATATTTATAATACGTAATTCCTGAATTGTGTTTACCAAAGTCCTCTATAAGCGGAACTGAAACAACTGCACTATCCACATAAACAGAGCTAACCTTGAATTTATATTTGAAGATAAAATGCACAGTAATTGACTATTTATGATCTTGAATTTTAATTGCATCTTTATGTAATACCCGAACATTACTTACGAGCAGTTCTATCAATGTCAACTCGCGTGGTATTACAATACGTCTGTACCCGGGCAGACGACGTTCTAGATCGTCTTGCCCTGGAGGTTGATCCGGCTCCGGCGGCGGCAGGGCCAGCGCCCTGGTGAAAGCTTTCTTAATTAATCTATTTCATTGGAATCAGATACGAACACTAAGAATTGTGGTGAGTAATACTCGAAAAGTCAAGAGTTATATTAATAAAATTACTGATATATTGTTTTACAAAGTAGAGCATACTTAACGTAACAAAATTTACTAAAAATTTTTATCAAAATCCCTTGACTGTTAAAAATTTCAGTGAATTAATTTACAACTTTTAGATACTCAAGTAACGGCATACATACTGCTATTATAAACAGAGGAGTTAATAAAATTATTGCCAACTGAGCAGAGAAAGTTTATTTCAAAACTCAAAAGTAGAGACGCGGTCGTGTTCAGTGACTATTTCTTTGCGAACATGCCTCTTGTAGTAACACTAACGGGACACGCGAATACCGTTACAATACGAAACACGCTAAATGATAGTGTAAGCTGTATCATTTGCTGTTATTCCAAGCATTTTTCACATTCTTAAAACATGCGTATTATTTTAATACTTTTATATCGCAGCCGTAAGCAATTTTAATATTCTATTCCGTTTACTATTTAAACTACTTCCGGCACTTTTAATTCTCTTTATATTAATTACCCACGTTTATTGACAATTTAATTTGCTTCTCACAGTATGGAAGAACTAATCTGATTTCACTAATATGTGATTGATTAAATTACCATTGGTCACGCTATCAGAGCTGTTTGTCCATGTCACAATACGTTCAACTGACAGAACTAAAGTTATTTAACGAGCCAGTCAGGAAAAAGAAATTGATCTAGGATTTATACCTGAATAGTGGAGTAATTAGTATATTTTGTGGTTCAGAAGAACTTGCGCTGGAGGTTTCAGAAGGCGAGGGGGAGCCAACAATGCTTGGGGTCCTCGGCGCAGAACCCAGTTCCACGCAGGGTGCTTCCAGACCTGGCATCCTCACTCCCTTTTGAATATCAGTTGCAATTATAATATGTGATTACAACTTTTCTACACTAAACGAGCTGTTTCCCGCGGTGTTATCCGCGGAGATTTTGATCCTCTGTGGATTTCGGGCTTAAAAACAGCGTATATGTAGCCCTATATCTTTAGTTCTCAATCAACCAAACGCCCAGTTTTCACAGCACACGCCGAAAACTGGCTTTCATAGGTAAATTTTCGCTGTCTTATTTGCTGATCCCTAATTTGCTTTTAAATAAAATATAGCCTATGTTACTCGCTGATAATATAGCTTTCTATCGGTGAAAGAACTTTAAAGATCATTTCTGTAGCTCTTTATCATATTAGTGAAGATAAAAGACCATTGGCTATACTTTGTTTATTTACGTCCCGCGTGCATTAGAAATACCTAATTAATACCAGATTGGACGTTGAATAACTACCCTTACTAATTACCCTTACAAAGAAAAGAAAGTACTTATCTTTTAGAGAGGGTAAGTAACTAAGAGGTACGAGTATTTGGCTCGAATGATACACTAGAAAACTTACTGCATGTTTTTTCTATATATTAGTTACCTGTTAATTCTTATGACATATTCTAATTATATTTTAAGAATTTGAATGAAACTACTACATACACAGCCAGATTTGGATTTTTTTATAAACCAACTTTTATAGTGAAAGTAAACCAAAATATGAATGAATTTCTAACATCTTACCTTACTTTCAAAACAGTTCTCAAATTATGACGTTCCTCTGGGAGCAGATCATGTCACAGAAGGAAACTGCAGGGAGGCAGAAGGAGATTGCAACCGATCAACTAATCCGCGAGAGTCTTCTGCTGCAGGCTGTTGGAGGTGGTTGTACTACTACCTCCTAACACCCCCGTAACTGAAGCCCAGCTGTACCCGTAGCCCCGACAATTGGCAGTATAGAGGAACACCGTGCTGTTTCAGCCGATTAGAGTCCGGTATAAGACTCTATCGCCCCCGCAATAAAGGACACCCATGATGGATCTCCCGTGTGAAAAAAAATGGGGTCCATCATAAGTGACCAGATATTTATAGGAAGAGGAACATTCCTAACAAAGGGAAACATAAGCCTTACAGGCAAAAAAACGGTTAAATGTTAAACAATCTTGACATAGTTTTGGAGAAATGTTTTCAAACATCACTACGAACTCACCAGGGCTTTACAGTTGTAGTCTTGTCCAATAACTTTTAGTGAACTTTCAAATTATCATATTGAATAATAAAACTATGAACACAAAAATAATATTCCAAAGTTATGAAACCTTCTAATCAAAATACAAATGGAAAGGTTTCTGAATAACAAATTAATGGTTACGATAGCAACCATACATCATAATCCCGTAAATGCGTTGACTAGAGTTTTACCAAACAATTGTCAATGTAATTATATTCGACAATTAATTATATTATATTATAGTAGTATATTTCTTTTTGTACTAAAAAGAACGTTAACTCTTCTTTAACCGACTATTTAGTACAGTACAGTTTTATGAGAAAGTTGACAAAACAAAAATATGAGTTTTGTAGATTACATGTTTACGTTGCCTATACCTAGGGTAATAAATACATCACAATAATGTAATAGAGAATTACAGCTCTTCAAAAAACTCATTTATTAAGAAAAATATAGAGTTATTAGGGAATCCACTTTCTTCCACTTAATTTTTTTTTCCAGAAATATATATTAATCATAATATTGATAAACGCGAAATGTTTTTCGAACGGCTCGGTATATGTCGAATAAGTAGGTCTGTACTCAATAGGACCGTCTTAAATTATAACGTGAAGTTCATTTTCTTTTTTACTTCTAGCCCTCATCCCATTACTAATGTACAGGATTTTTATGAATATAAAAAAATATGAATAATTCATCTCTACACGTAGTAAGTGAAAGATTTTACTTCATACGTGCATGGCGGACCTGCGGAGTTTTTTTTTTTCGCAACGGCAACAGGAATGTAAAATTTTTCACGAAAGGTTTTAATTTATTGTAACGGTTGAAAATTTAGGACCCGTCAGCAAAAAAGATTCAAGTACTTCAAAATCAGGTTATACTTAATATGAGATTCGAAGATATGTGAAGGATGAATTTATAAAACAAAGTAATGTAATTTATCTATGTAATAACCTAAAAACTAGGGTTACACCACAAAGAGAAAACCTATTACGTATGGCATTGCCATTGCCAAGCTATCTTTCCTGGGTGACAGTTACTGGGTGAGTTAGACACAATTCAAAAGTAAATTGTAAAAAAACTAACGAAGACAGATCTTCAAAACCTATTATCCAAAAAGTATGCTGTACAAGTGTGCAAAAGGGAAAATGTAAGCAAAGCTAAATCTATAGCCTTCCATCTTCCATAGACTAAGATCTAAAAGTCAAATGTCAATGTCATACTCGTATTACTTTTGGCGCCAACGCTAAAAATACTTATATTTATTGAACGTGAATCTTATCTTACGTTTTGGAAGTTTCTGTCAAATTACATTTTCTGTATAACCATTTAAATTACCTGTAAATATTGCGTATACTTGTAATAACCATGGAAAACAATCATAAACATGACAATCTTGATGAATACCAATATTTAAATCTCGTCAAACAAATAATTGAAATTGGTAAGAATTCTTTCATTTAAGTTCTTATTTAACATTTCTACATGAATAAACTCTTTAAAACTGTCTTCTTTTAAATATTTAGGAGATAGAAGAGATGACAGGACTGGTGTTGGAACCCTGTCAATATTTGGCGCGATACAAAGGTACTCCTTAAGAAATAGTACTTTGCCACTTCTAACTACTAAGCGTGTATTCACAAGAGCCGTCATAGAAGAATTGTTGTGGATGATCTCAGGATCCACAGACGGCAAAGTACTTGCTAGTAAGGGAGTTCACATCTGGGATGCAAATGGATCTCGCACATTCCTAGACAATTTAGGGTTCACTGACCGAGAAGAAGGTGAATAATATTTGAATTCACATTTAATGCATTCTTCATTTCTTAGTCCAAAATATAAGCTGGGAATATATAACTTTGATATTGTGTTAGTATTGGAGAAAGATAACTTACTTTCTTGTGCCACAATTTTTTTTTTTGTATAATTACGAATCTTACAGGCGACCTAGGTCCAGTCTACGGTTTTCAATGGAGGCATAGTGGTACAAAGTACATAGATGCAAAAACAGATTATCATGGTCTAGGCATTGATCAACTGCAAAATGTTATAGACACTATAAAGTGAGTATTATATATTACCCGTAGCATTAAGAAAAATCATTAAAACACTTAGTGTGTGCACATCTGACAGGCTTAGTATGGTGATGGCCTTGCTCCTCTTGGCTTCAGTCATGAATAAGGTGTGTTTCATTGAAGTTAATGATTATTGGATTATTCTATTTAAAAAATATTTAGATTATTGTAATATAAAGGTGGTTTCCACCTTATTAGGTATTGTTCACAGATGTGTTGCTACTCTTGAGAACTGAGTTTGCCTCTCTGGTATTTATATATATATGTATGGATCAGCATGTACACTCTTCAAACTATAACAGTATGTTTTAATAACTGCTTCACAGTAGAAATAGCTGTAGCTGTGGTATTTCCCCAGGCAAACCATGTATATGTATTTCAGCAAAATTATAATCAGGTAACATATCTTTTACAAGTATAATTATTTCAGGAATAATCCAACAGATAGAAGAATGATAATGTGTGCATGGAACCCTTCTGATTTAAGTAAAATGGCTCTTCCACCTTGCCATTGCCTTGCCCAATTCTATGTTTCGAATCAAAAGCTATCTTGTCTTTTGTACCAAAGGAGTGCTGATATGGGTTTGGGGGTGCCATTTAATATAGCAAGCTATTCATTGCTAACACATATGATTGCACACATCACGGGTTTGGAAGTGAGTATCATATATTTTATCAAAACATTGATACAACAAATGTTTATTGTAGTTTTATAAACAAAAAGGTACTCCTGAGTTCAAATGTGCAACCTGATGGATTGATCTCATAATTATGGAACTGTTGTGAACTCCAATATTCTAACACTAAACAAATTAAAGTAGATTTTCATACAATTCAGCACCTTCACTACAAATATACAATTATCATAAATTATGAAATTCATTTTTACATTTGTCATTACAGTGTGTGACTAGAAATTTTAAATACAATCATAGAACACTAAACACTTCTCTGTTTTAACTCTTAACACCAGATGCTGACCCAGCACCTTGGCTTGACTGGTAGAGAATGCCACCAGGCATTACGTCCATACCACATTTAATTAAGCTTAGCTGGTCGTAATAAAATTTGGTAAAGGGATAATTTGAAGCTTATAAATTTGTAAATGAACATACAATATTTTTTATCTTCTTTTTCATATGGGTTTTAATAAATTTATTGTACCCACTAATTACCTAAAACTTTACCTTTCTAAAAACTTTCTCTCTGTTCGTGTTCTTTTCTGTGTGAACTCTGTGCGTGTACATAAATGAATTTAAAAAAAAAAACTTTCTGAGAAACCCAGAATAGAAATGTATATCATGTTAATCTTATATTTTGCAGCCGGGTGAATTTATTCATACAACTGGTGATACACATGTGTATCTGAACCATGTTGAACCACTCAAACAACAGATTATGAGAGAACCTAGGCCTTTCCCTAATTTGGAATTTGCCCGTAAAGTTGAATCAATTAATGATTTCAAATATGATGATTTTATTATTAAAAATTATAACCCCCATCCCAAAATTGACATGGTAATGGCAGTTTAAAGAAGGTGACAATATCAAATAAAATCGTAAGTGTTATGGTAATGTTAAATAAACTTGTCCACACCAGAATATATAAATATAAAACAAACATAGATACCAATCAAAATAGTTTCATTTTCATTCTTATATCCTTAGCAATATATTCTCTTCGGGCGTCGCAAGTTCATTTACTGTAATAATGTGTCAATAAAATATGTGTGTAGGTAAAAAGTTAACAAACTGTTTTTAGTGTGGTCTAATTTTTGTAATTCTAAATACAATACCCAATCAATACTTGTTTTAGGTAGATATTAATACATATTGTCTGTTATATCTACCTACATTAAATCCCATCAGTTATTTTCTACCTTCATTTCTATTAAGTTATATTGAATCAAAAAATGTCAATGGTTATGTTTTCGCACCAATAAGACGTTAATTTTGAAATTAACTTTAGTATCCCAAACACTGTTAATCTTTGCCGCAGCACTTTCTATGGTTTTTTTTTTATTTTTGATACACTGCAGAAACATATAGTATCGAGATCAGGTCGATTAAATGAAAACGAGAAAATAAAATTACTAATCCAACAAGACTAATCACACTTATTCAAAACACATTGACCAAACAAGTATACTTACAATGCTTATGTCGATGCATGCATGTGCAAAAGGAGACCGAGACTCCGATTTTGATCAAATAGAGCAAATATTGGCTGATGTCGGAACCAGAAATCCTGAACCGACGTGCATGTATGAAAAGAAGGTAGACCGTATAAATAACTCGGGTCTCTAAGGATAGAGAGACATTTGGCATTTGGTGCTGTCTATTAGGAACCTTTATTTTGGTGACTTGGAAAATCTTCACAAAACTAAAAACGTCACTGTTAGAGGACTTCTGGCCACCTACGATCCCGGAAGCCTCCTTTTAGTTGTCTTACGATAGCCAGGAGATACCGTAGCTATATTCAGGAGTATATTGATATACATGATATATTAGTATATGTTTGTCACTCGGTATATGTTAGGGACCTGGCGTGACGGTATATATGTATGTATTAATATACAGCTGCTCAATGTAGCCATTTATTAAATGTTATTTTTTTTATTTAATTATTTTTAAATGACAGCTTTAAGACAACTGACCCTATGAATTGCATAGCGATCTAAAGGCCTGTAACTTAGAACAATACACATATGGTATAAGCACTGAAAGCTTCCCCTTTTTTTATTTATCATACTTAGTTTTTTTTGTTGGAGAGGTTGTGTATATATGTCGGATATGTTTTATATATTGAAATAAAATAAATTAAAACAATCTAGTTACTTTTATAATGAAATCCTGTTACAGTTGTTTCAATAAAAAACTGAGTTACATCCAAATATTCACGTATTTGATAGGTGCTGGAACATGTATGTATATGTTGCACCCCGGGCTACACTATCACTAGACTAACAACAATTTGTGTGTTCTGAGGGGGATGTGGATGCCGGTCTAAGTGTACATGTGTACACTGCAGGTGAACATCTAGTAGCAGCGCATCTGAGCACAACCTTGAATATCATGGTTAAGTACTAATACTAATAACTACAGACATACTAACATATAACTGGAGAAATCTTATGATTAGTATTTTCCCCGTCGTCCTGTACCTAATGAATATTAACCAACTGATAATACTATGAACACATTAAATAACTCTAAGGCCTGTACATGTAATTCTATTCAAGGTCAAATAATGATTGCTGGTTACTTTTTGATACTCTATACACTTAGATAAATGTATTCTCAGTAAAAAAGCAAATCTTATCACATAACTTTATTGATGTTAAAATAGATCATTACAATAAAAAAAAATCCCCCATAAGTTTATATACTTAATATCAATGAATCCATTGTGTGATGCAAATAAAACATCATAATTATTGTAAATTTTAACAATAACAAATTTATAGATTGTTTTCTTAAAGCTATTTAACATTTCACATATTTTAATAGCATTTTGTACATTTGTTTTCATTGTCATTAGTCTCATTTAACTCTGCATTCTAATCCAATTTGTTATTGCATGATACTACAATTTTATGTACAGCTAAAAATGTAAATGTGATGTCACCTAAAAAGTATAATATGTATATGTAAAAAATTAATATTACAAATAAAAACTTGCGACCAAAAACAATCAGCACATTTGATCATCCTGTGATGACGGCATCTGGAACGAAGGACATTTAAACATAAGTAAGCAGAATACTATTAAGCTGATATTAGTCACAGCTAATATCATCTTAAAAGTTGACCATTTGTATCATTTTAAATTTATTCCACCATAAAAAAGCAATTCAATTGATGAAAAATGTTTCCCCTTACAAGAATGACAATTAATAAAAGCTGTTATCAAGTTTTGTGCATAGACTGTGTCAATTAATGGTAAATGTAATATAGTAGTGGGTACAGCCATACTGCTTATATTTCTACTATGTTACATGAATATCTAGAAATTAATAACAATCTGTCTCTAGTCATCTGTATTATACATTTTAGAAGATTTATTGTTTTACAGTTAGTCATGTATTATTGTGTATCTGAAAACCTTAATAAGTAAATATTGTCTTTTTTGCACTTTTGATACTGTGTGTTTTCACAATAATTATGACTGAAGCCGAATTCCACAAGCCGAAAGATGCCATCACTCTGAAAAGATTTCTAGAATACAGACCAAATTTATCAATGTAATAAATGTTAAAAACAAAAAATACCCGTGACGCAGGCTCGTCCTGCTTACTGCTAGGGATGGGTAGTGCTGCAAATTGTTCAGCTAAAGATAATGTCATTTCTGATTCTACTGTAATGTCCACACACATTGTGTCTGTAATAAAAATTAATGTTTTGTAATATAAAGTTCCTAAATAATAGCTAAATTTAAATGCATCTAAACTTACGTCCAATTTGATCACCTTCATTAGTGACCATATGAAAGTAACCCCTATGAGCACCTGGTGAAGAAGGAGCTACCAACTTCATTGTAACAGTAGTGGAATGGCCAGGGGGCAGAGCTGGCAGGTAGACTGGGCTGCCACCGAGTGGCTCACCACCAGCTTGTACCACTCTACAGACAACAGGCCATGCTTCAGTCCCTGTGTTGGCAATACTCCAAGTTTGTTCAAAACTGTAATCAAAAACTAGGGCATTACATGCTTTTTGTTGAATTTAAAATATATGTTTATTGTGAAGCGTCTTTTTTAATAAAAATTAATGGCATACATTATTACAAAACTGGAAAAATATTTCCATTGTTAAATATGTATAGTGACATTATTGCACGATCAAACTAATTTTCTGTCAGTTCACTAGCTATTAATTTGATGAATCTTACCAGGTTCCAGGTCCAACAACTGTTTCTTGGGTTTGAGATGCCTTCAAAGACATGGATGGAAGCTTAGGTGGTAAACTATCTAAATAACAACATATAGCTGTCTGTAAATTCCTGGAATTTTAATTTTACTTAAATCACTTATAAACACTCATAACTTATACTTCAAAGAATATCTGTATATGCCTTACCAATTACTCATGTCCAAAAAAAAACTTGCTGTTTTATAATTCAAACTAGGTCCCAATAATCTTTGCATTTGACCTATTAGCTCCTCTCTATCATTAGTGTTCATACAACTGAATTGTAGCAGCAAATTTTGGTCTATCTCCCCAGAGAAGTTTTGATCTATCTCTCCAGAGATAGCAGAGCCGTCGATATCCATGCCGATTGGAATATATAACAGAACAGGAATACCCACAATATACGTATTTCAACTGTATTGACAATCCCTTTGTTTATGTTGGTCAGCTGACACAAAACAATGAAATTTATTACACACGATGTAATTAAATAATATTGCAGGACTAAAAATATGCTTCTAACGAGTGCAACTAGAAAACGTAAGTAAAATGTGACTGTTCGTATTCATTTCATTATATTTCCGACGGAACAGATTTTGTCCCTATTTTAGTACACTCGGATGATTTTTTTTTATATACCTTAATGTTGCTTGTGTAAAAATAAAATGAAAATAATAATATGATTACAGAAATATACGAAAGTAGCTTCTTCGTGCTTTACTGTCGTCCATATTTAATATTTTAGTAATTTATTTTCGTTTTTGATTCTGTTCAAATAACACTATAGAATAGATCATCACGAAATGAATATTTCTTTTCTTGCCTTACAACGTTTACAGACGGCATAGATTACAAATCTAAACAACACAGATAAAATAGGGACTGGAATTGTCGTCAAAAACTATAAAACTAAAAACATCTAATTATACGACATTATATCCGCCAATACACACGAGTATTTTTGTACACCACGTAAAAAACTGCTTCTATAGGTATAAAATTTATTTACGTAGGTTGTTAGTATTTACCATAAAGTAATTTTTTTTATTTTATTAATAATTTTATGAGTGGGCAGTGGATCCCGCGTTTTTGAGATGCTGAACAAACTTTTTCATGTTCCTTGCTATCTATTGTGTATTTCCGTGACGCCGTTTGTTTACCAAAACAATTTATTATAGTATATACTCATACGTATGAGTAATATATAGTATATATTACATGTAATTACCATAAAAAAATTTGGTTAGCAGAATTCAGCTTCCTAAGGTTCCTTGGTTGTTTTTTATCTAAGTAATAACGGCTGTTTATACACTTTATCATTGGCCCGTTATTTTTAGCATATTGAAATAGAGAAAATTAAAAAGGCATTAATTTGACATTTAAGAAAACATCCAAACAGAATTCTATAATTTTACTTGATCGTAACCAAAAAGTATTCTTTATTTATACAGATTGAACAATGTAAACACAAGTTGAGTAACTGTAGTGGTAAATAATTATATGTTATATATAATATTTTATCCAGTTTCTGAGCGATTTAATAGAATAACACTAAGATCTGTATACATTCTTTACAATTTCAATATTAAGTTTAAATGTGGTGGTATATTTAAAACACTAATATAATGCAAAATTCTGACAAGAAAACATTTATTTGTACACATGAAGGTTGCAGTGCTGCCTTCCACAGACCTTACAGGTTACAACAGCATGAACTGCTTCACATTAATGTCGTAAGTGCTCTTGCATTAAAATTCTCATGTTTTGAGAATATGTATCATCTATTTTGAAATTTTTCGTTGTCATTGTGCATCTATATTTTTCTCAACAAAACTAACACTAGACCTACAAATTTTTTAGAAACCTTTCGTGTGCATCGAAGAAAATTGTACGAAAACATACACAAGCAAAAGTCACTTAAACCGCCACATAAATAATGCTCATAAAATGAAAAAAAGTGATGTAATATATAGGTATGTACAGCATTTAATGATCTATAATCTGATAAACTTATGAAATGTTAGTGTACCTTTATGAACAACAATTTCAGTTGTCCAGAATGTATGAAGAAGTATGCCAATCGTCAAAACTTAAAAAGACATATTAAAAGAGATCATATAAACATTACAAATAAGTTTCTATGTGATATTTGTAAGAAACAGTTTAAAAAGAAAAATCAATTGACTAGTCACATGTTCCAACATAATGGCATAAAATCTTTCAGGTCAGTTATTGGATGTATTATCTGTAT
>DWDX01000933.1:0-21709 GCA_018245675.1 Agara michaeli | reverse complement strand
CTTGTCTTTGTATGTTGTTTGTGTCACTCACGACACAATGAATCCTAGGGAGATGCTATAACGTGTAGAAAAAACAAGACCCCCATAGTCCTAACCCCTAAGCAATAGTACTTTCCCTTTCACTACTTTACAAGCTTCATTACGAAAAGTAAAAAGTAGTTTCAATGACTTCCAATTCAAATATAAGGAGTTGTACGTTCTCGAATGCCAAACTTTTGCTGATTTTCTAACAATAGAATCGAGAAATATCGATAACGTATAAAAGCATTAATGCGATAAAATTTCTACATCACGCTATGAAGGCGTATACCGAGAATAGGTACCTACGTCTGTCAATTTTTCATTCAAACATTTCTCGCAACCTTTTTAAAGGGATACCAATTTCGAAATACAACGATTTAAAATAACAGTCATATTTTGGGCGTGGATTAATGAACGGTGGTAATAAATCAGTGGCGGGTTTTATGCAATCTTTAACCCTGCAGGACTTGGCACGCCGCCATGTACCAGCTCCCGCGAACTGGCCGAAGGGCATATGTGTTTACACGGAATGGAAACACTTGTATATTACAGATGGTTAAATTTAAAATAGGTACAGAATGAAGAATGAAAAAGGTTTAAATGAGGACACACGACCTCGGATTACAGGATCGGGGATGGCAGAAAAATTTACATGAAGGCAGGCTAAGGACAAAACAGAATTTAAGAAGTGGCAGAGCAGGCAACGCATTGGGAACCTTGGTGTTACTCATATCCGTACGCGACGTTGACCACATATCGTCAGAGGACCCGTCTACTTGTTGGATTGGTTAAATGTATACAAAACGATTATGTAACATCAATTACGGGGTTGAAGTTATAACTTTGAATCTCGGAAGGTTACGGCGGCGCATTTGACATTGATGGTACTACACTATATAATCCATCCGGCGATAAGAATCTCTACTTTCAAATCCACCAAAAATAGACCATCCCTGCAACTAATAAATGTACTAACTTAATAAAGTTCACGTTGGTGGCAGCGAGCCAAACGTCCTTGGCCTGCAAGGGAAAAAAAATACCGATAAAAGAAAACAAATACATTTGTTATAAGAACATGTTTAATGGTTGCAAAGATGATGGATAATAAATATCAACAATAAGAAAAATACCATTAATTACTGAAATACTGGAATTTGACCGCCACAAAGACCAATGATAACAAAATAGTGACTGATCTAACAGACAACGTAAGGTAAAAAAAATCAGAATAATGAATATCAGACATACTTAAGACAAAAATAGTCGCAGCAACTTAATTTCATAGATCTATCTGTTTTGATGGAAAAGGTTTTGGAACGGAATCTGGAAGGTATTTCCGATTTGTTACGCTCCACTCATGTGAATAGTCTTACACATTACAACATCTGATCCAGATGAAGTTTAAGATGCCCCAAAATATGCTTTTATTTGACGAAGCATCCGGTCATCGTTTGATGCCATCGCCCATTCGGATGGTGGCAAGAGGCCAAATGTAGGGAATATCATGTAATAATAGAAATAGATATGTTACAATTGATTTTACGTTATCTCCTGTATCCGGAAATCTAAGAGCAACGTTCAAAAAGGCTCCGTGGTACGAATTGATTTACGAATTAGAAGACATGTCTTGTAGAGTTACTAATCGCCTTAAATCCCTAGTTCCTTCCACGCTTTCCTGTTATAAGCTAGCCTTCTCCGTCCATTTGCCAAAAAAAAAACCTACATCCTAGACTACCCCTCAATTACTATCAGGTGAGGTAATCTTTGGTTCATAATCATCATGATCAGTCCTTTATAGATCAACTGTAATACATTCGCCAACTGTAATGTAATACCCTGTTCTCGAGCTTGGAACTGAGAAGCTCAAATGTCAAACGCGTCCATTACACACGAACTGACCTTCGGCTGCGTGTGTGCGTTAATTATTAATTTCAATCGCTGACATTCATATGACATCGGATTCCTTTGGTTTCTTATTAGTATTAGATATTACTCACAAAAAACTTTGCAATATTTCTTTATACTCGTATTTACCTTTTCAATCAACACCTTTGTCGTTCTAGTGTTTGACTGAATACCCAACTCTTGGAGTGACCAAGTGCAGGCCTTAGTCCACTAAGCTGGCCAAGTGGGTGTTGGCGAAGTCTAGAGAAGATTACGGAGAATTCGAACTGCAGACTCCTAGCCAGAGAAGCTGAAATGTTACCTTGTATAACCTTATTATTGCTGACCGCACTCTGTCACGTCACAAACAAATACAAGCTTGATATGTTTGTTCGCAACGAGGTCGTTGCCACTCCATCGCTAGATCGCGACGCAAACGCTTCATTGATAAGAGATAACACGATATACACGTTAATTCGGTATCTGTCACTGTACTATCATTGTTCCCTTTGTGACACGTACATATATATACAATCACGTCTATCGTCTGTACGGGTTGTTAGAGACACCACTGCTTAGCCGAAGGTCGTGAGTTCGATTCGCACTCAGAAGAAATATCTGTGGGAAGACCACGCTTGTCTATTGTATCCGCAGATAATAAAAAAAAATTATACAAGTATGATATATTATGTAACTATATAATGTTATGTTATCCGCTGTTCAACTATAATCCGGGCAATAGTTCATCTAATTTGGAATCGGGTATCCGTGTGTGGAATGGACCAATAATTATTATTATCGATGACCTGGTCATATTTTAATATGCCTCCGATTTATCCCTAACGTCTACGTATACCGGATATGTTATGTAGTTTAGTCTCAAACAAAACGTTTTTTCTTCGGCCCTTTTAAAAGACTTACTACACTAAAAACGACGAGCACTTCAACATATAAGCTTATTTCTGTCATATTTACTTGACACGAGACAGCAATGTAACTTCGCTTGACAATATCTGAATGTAATTAGAACTGTGTTTACTATGGATTTAACAAAACAGTGTTCACGCACGACTGACTTATCACATGTTTTCGACACGCACTCCGATGTGACATTGTGACAAAATTTGTGTGACTACGAAACAAACAGTGTCATAGGTGGGAACACTCGCGAACTTCGGTTTAGTGCTCTTCGTCATTAAAACCTAATGGAGTTCAGTTTAGCATTCACTGTCTATAAGCGCTAGAGCAAAATAGCCGACATAAAAAAACCTGGCACTCTTCAAGGCGAGCGTGAATAGGCTTTATCTAGGTACGCGTACTCAATCTTAGGTAACATGTAAGGTTCCATTATCGGGATTTT
Organism: Agara michaeli; assembly: GCA_018245675.1. Taxonomy (NCBI): domain Eukaryota; kingdom Metazoa; phylum Arthropoda; class Insecta; order Lepidoptera; family Hesperiidae; genus Agara; species Agara michaeli. Next base: position 18,444 of record DWDX01000933.1, on the reverse strand, counting down.
CGGGGTCACGCCCAGACGCAAGCGAAACATCGATCCTCCATAGTACAGTTTGCACACTCTTTTTTACCGGACGCGTGTATAATGTGGAACGAGCTTCCATCCGAGATGCTCCCGAAACGGTATAACACGGGGCTCTTATGGTACGGGACGGTGACCTACCAACATTTGACCAATTCATTTGCTACGTTAACTATATTAGAAAAATGTATAATACAAATTAAGACCTACATGTACCATCTCGATCCAGAAACATGGCGTTAAACCGGCGTTTTGCTGTTGCCAAAGTGAACGCCTAGCGAGATATATCGAGCAAAAAACACATACAGAATTCCAAAGGCATTTTTGCTTTCATTTCGATTCAATACCTATTGTACCTAATTGAAAGAGCTACTCTTTTCATTCCCTCTATTGTCTCTGGTTCGATTCCCAGTACAACAGCTCTTTCAGTGATGTGAGCGTATTCTTTATGAATACCTTTATCCAAATGGTTATTTGCCGCTCGCTACCTACGCCGTTAGGGAGCTGGCGTAATGGTAATTGAACATTTATTTTGCACATTGGAATCTATATACATATATGTATAAGTAAAATATAAGTGTCTATCTGTGATTTCAAAACAACTGTCTTGTCTCAACTGTTTATAGTTGTCTACTCGATACTAAAACACAAACATACTTTTAAAGTTTATTTCTGCCCTTCTTTCTGTTTGTCCAAGCTAATCTTTGGAACCGCTGAACCGAATTTAATGGGACTTTTACTGGAAGACAGAGGAAGTTACAGGCTAAGCTTATTATCTTGAAATTCCCACGGGATCAGGATTTACGCGGCTAACACCGCGAGACAGCTCGTAACGAATAAAATTGAAATTCGTGATCTGAAGATATAAAAGATAACCACGTCAGATGTAAATGTTAGGACGGTACCAAGCGGTGCCGCCGACGACCTGATTTAAGTGGACAAAAACCGATCGATACCAATATCTTCAGTATTGAATATAACATAACAGGGAGATGACTAAAACCGCCGAACGTAGAATCCTCAAATTTTGTATTTACAAAACAGTTTTTTATACAGCGTAAGTGAGCACTAAGGGAGGGATTTTAGAAATTCCAACCCTACGGAAGTAAAATAGGGGTTGAAAGATTGTATGAAAACTTGTCGGTTTGTATGTTACACACCTAAAATTTCAGATTCCGTTTAATAAAGATATCAATGCATTTATTACTTTTTAGATATTCAATTTTTGAACGAGTGAAGTGGCAGACAAACGGCAATCATCTAATATCAACAGGCTTCGATTGAGTAGGTCCAGCTGTTCCCAGTACAATACTATTTTGTCATCTTTATAAGAATATACCTGCAAATGGATATCACGTAATTGTTTAAAAGAGTGTCGATTTTTACGTCCGACTTTTTTTCCTCCCTGTCTACATCGCACCAAAACCGATTGTAAGCCCCGATTGTAATAAATAAAAATTTAGATATAATATGTGCAATATGGGGCACTAAACTAGTGGTAGGTATGCATCGATTTTTAATAAAGTAAATACAAATGCAAATTTTGGCCATGTAATAATGTTACTTTTATATTGATTTGTCGATTGATAAGATAAAATAAGATTGATAAGATAACATAGATTGATTTAATAATTGTGTAAATTGTTTCAATTTATATTTGGACAAATCATCGTTTTGTCTCTTGTCTTGGATAAGTTTTTAAAGCGCTAAAAACGCTTGATTTGCTAAAGGGAGAGGTGAATGACATGATTTCGAGTGCATAATTGTTAATTGCTGTTTAGGCATTTAGCGCGGACAACCAGTCGTGTGAGCTGAGCGCACTACCGCTCAGTATTATGTGCCACATAGTTGCATAGATGAATAATGCAGGCACTATTTTTATGTCAAGGCGACCGACTGCATTTGCGTAAAAAATTGTCGCATTAAAATTCGAATTCACATACTGCGTGACTATTGGTTTTGTTATTGAGCAATTATTTAAATGTATCTTAATCAAATCTAAACGACATGTAGTCTAATGTATATGAAAAATATCCACCGATATACGTTTCGACAAGTGTTTCGCCACAAAACGAAGCATTCTCGGGGTTACGGCTTCCACGACGGTTGCAACCTCGAGACTGATAGTTGCTTAGCAGCTGTTGGCGGGAAAATTAAAGGTGTCGGAAGCGGTCTGCCTTTGTTTTGAAGAGTACAAGAAAGATAAAGAAAGGTAGTGGAGAAAGACGAAGATTTGGTTTTTTTCGTGAAAACAATTCATATAAACTTGTTTTTTACTGATACAGTCATTATCATAAATTATGATAATATAAGCACAAATATATCTCATGGAGTTAAACACAGTTATGGCACAAGGACATAGCGATAATGGAATGTAAATGCCCCTCTAGCATTAATGACATACCATGCTGTGGAATATTACAGTGTGGGGTAATGTTTATGTATTAATAAATGTATGAATATTACTATTTGTATCCGAGGATGATGGCTGTGACGATGACGAATAAATTTAATAGTTGCGAGGTAATGAAGATGGGGTGTGCTCCGGGTGTTTAGATACCCTGGATCTTCCAGCAATGTAATGCATTACTAGCTGCTTCTTAAAGACATTCTTAAAGACATCACTCTTCATCAGCAAACACATCAGCCCCTGCTTTAATCCGTGAAATGTCACAGATGCAAAACCAACTCTTGACTGTCTGTCTGACTGTACATCTGTTGTTATCACAGGAAGAGTGCTGAAATTTGCTGAATTAAAATACTAGATAGGACAGGACACAAGCTATTCACAATACTGTCAAAATATCCTTAAAATGAAATAAAAGATGAAAGATATATTTATATATATTTCCAGTGTACAAACATTGTTAAATAAATAAATAAATAAAGATTGTAAAGTTTGTATAACAACTATTAATGCATATCCAACACTATATTCAGTATCAATGGCATCAAAACAAGTACAGCAAACAAATGAAAATGTTTTATTCTTATTTTATAACAAATGCTATTTCATCACCTGCAATCATCACTAAGACTACCATAGGTTGAGGGACAGCCAAAACAGTTAAATAACAGATATAATTTTCTACAAAGCCCATTAATTGTATGTATAATATACATTAGAATTAATAAAATAGTTTAAATTTGAATCAGACATATTATGTACAAATTAACTGAACTATAAGAAATGGTCACAGATTTTGTAATCAACTCGATTATCCATGATAAACGTTGTATAGCTAACAAAGAGAAAACTATTTACAATAAACCTAATGAGTTTACATACATATATTTTCAACTTGGCTTTAATTTTTTTTTAAATTGTATTTGATCATTTATTTTTTTATATTACTGGCCTGTCGGTCAAGTGGTCATTGAACCTGACTATGGCTTGCGGGTTCAATTCTCATCCAGGATAAATATTGTTTAATAGTTTTTTTTTTCATTATATTTATCTATTGTCATGATTCGTAAAATTTAAATACAAGCATGTATTTTGAAATATATACATGTAGGTATACCTGTCTGGTTACCATAGCATAGGCTCTGGTTAATTTTTTATTTGAGATCATGGCCACATGTAAAGTTGGCCCAAGATATTATTATTAATATTATTGTGTCCAAATCAGGTATTAATCTAAGTGTATATTATTATTATACGAAAATGCCAGACGCCGAATGGGGTAGGCAGAGAGCACCGAGTGCTAAATATCTCTAGCCTTACAGACTCGACGTGCTTCTGCTACATTCGTCACCCTCTTTACACATGAAACTTATAAGTTTTCAGAAACACTTACCTGTATAAGAAGTGGAGCTGTAGGAATCCGCTGATGACGCCGATAAGGAACGGCTCCGGTATCGCGCGGACTTTTTCATGGCGCTGGATTTCCCGCGCTGACCCTCGAACTTGGCGGCGGGGACCTCCGCCGTCACCCCTCGCACCTGACCCGGGTCCGTCACAGGACTATCGCTGGGCACAGCAGCAGCCGATATGCTCTCCTTACGATGGTTATCACCTTGCCCCTCGGACATGTTTATTTTGTTTTTTTCTATTATGTATTTATCTTCAAGTTATGTGAGGAGAATGATTGAATTTTTTATATGAATAATTAGTAGCTGCGATATGTTTAACGGACCTTATGCGAAGGTAACAATATGTTCAATTTTATTATCGCGGAAATTTGTAAGAAAACTGCTTTAAGACAGATTTTATCAATAATAAAAACAACACTACAAACACACGCAGCGGAGATTATATTCTAAAACGAAAATGATTGCCGCGCTAAGTTCAGCGGTACGTTACGGTTCGGACAAACACTGATTTAGATTTTATGGGACCTCGGTGCATCTCAGTTCGGGATATAAATTTAATTTTATGAAATTTCGAATATTCTCATTTCCGCGTATCAAACGAAACTTCCCTCCTCGCACTTCACTCCCCGATACAGAAATAGAAACGTCAATTTCGATCGGTTAGTGATTGAACCGATATAATCGTGGGGTTTTAAAATACCGGTAACATTTAAATTTTCCATATTTTAACAAGCTCCTAGTACGTTAGCACTATCTGGAAAGTCACTTTTTATGCCAAACCCTTTTAATATAATGAAAGCAACATTTTTATATGGATACATGCACACAGAATAAAACACAAACGTATTGACACCTTTTTTTTTATAATCGATCGATCGTAGATCGAGTCTACGAATGTCTTTCTACTAATAAGCTCTGATCCATGACTGAAAAACCAGTTACCATTTCTACTTTCAACAAAATCAATACAATAACCTGTCTATTTGATTTCATCGATATATTTTATAGTATCTTTTCTACTCTAACAGTCATGCTCTTCATGTATTTAATTGTATTCTCATTGATACATAATTATTAATCATCAGGAAAAAATTCAATTCTTCTCAGTAGATTTAAGTTAAAACATACAAGAAGTATTGTGGCGTCTTGACTTGGAAGAAATCCCGGACAAGGGATTTTTACCCACTAAAGTTAAAAAGCTCTTGAACTTCCTTTCCGGACATATTCATTTAAACTGAAAGTGGCACCGCATCTCAAAAACTTGATGTATTAATCTAAATATAAAAATGAATTTGTATCTAAAACCGATACCCGAATGAAAATTATCTGTCTCTGGTAAGACATTCCGATTTTGTTTACATCACTAGCGTCGCTAAGATGGTAGTGAAATGCTTGACAACCGCGGACGAAACAACCAGAAGATAAATAGTTAACCAAATTTTGTTTTAACAATAACTTTCGGTGAGTAAACTTTATTATCACACTATATCAATGAAAAGCATTGTTTTCGACTTTAATGATTGGATGTAACAAGTGATGTGACAATAAGGAAAACCATTAGTTATTCGTCATCTTTTTAGTGCATATCACCGGTTGACAACACTTACAAAAAATATTTAAATCTCGCTACCGCGTCAAGGTTTTCAGGAAACGTCGTGAATTAAAGATGATCCGAAATATCGGAGTGTTTCATTTATTCCACGCATCAAAACATCTGTGGGAAAAGCAATCGCGTGTTTCGTGTTTATGTCGTACGATTCGTGGTACCGACGTCATTTATCATTGATTTTACAGTTAGTGAGTGAATGTTTATGGACAAACGAATTGATGTGTGGCTGCTAGTAACATACTTAATGTTTGCTAAGTAAATATTTTGTTGTAATGAGGTAAGATTTCGTTCTTGCGTGCGTAGATCCGTCAAATCAGCAAGTGTCACCTATCAAGGCTCACCAAGGCTGTTTATTTGTGTTGCTATTGCCTACAGCGATGCACGTGGCCAGTATTTATAAATCGAACGGAAATAATATCTCTATTTTCGAACATCTCCGAACTAAAAGTACATTGAATCGCCAAAATGAATCATGCACATACACCCGGCTATCGCAATATTTGAAAAATTCTATAGGTTTCATAATGCATTTAAAAGTTTCAGTACGCAAGGCGTTATTCGAGATTTTTTTTCCAATGAACTAAATATCTTCCTAGCGTGATCATTGTAAACTTGAAAAGAAGATTATATTTTTCTGTAGCAATTTGATTAGAAAGTTCATACCGGTAGATTTAAGTAAAGTAATTTGGTATTATTAAGTCTAGCTGGTAGAATGAAGAATATTTCAGCTATTTCAGTGACTTGTTGTAAAACTTTGGAAATGACAAATATCCCATTTAGGGAAGCAGAGTCGTGGTTATCAGACCATTATTATATATTGTCTCTTAATATTAGATAATTTAAATCTAAATTTGTATTCAAATTACAGTAAATAGCTTAATTAAATCTGGTGACTTCATTTGGTTCCTTTTCTTTCGACCCTTGTATTGCGCTACTGCTGGACCAGGTCTCCTTTTATAGTAAGAGGGATTTAGGCCATAGTCTACCTTTCAGGCCAAGTGAGTATTGGTAGACTTCACATTCTCAGAGAATATTATATACTTTGTAACATCTCAAAGGTGTGCAGGTTTCCTCACTATGGTTTTCTTCACCGTTATAGCAAGCGATACTGTGAAAACCTCAGCTGCCCTTTAAAAAAGTGATTATATATTATTAACCTCATGGTCGAGTACTGTTAATATACAAGATACAATATTATATACAGATAAGGAAAATAGCTGCTATCAATCATAAGATCTAGTGGCTCAAGGTAAAATTATACAACATTCTATTTGTATGTATTGATGTGTCGGTGCAACAGGTGAATCACAGTATCTCTTAGTAATGCAAAATTTAAATATCACTCACTTTAACGATAAAGGAAAACATTGTGAAGTAAGTGCATACCTTACAGTTCACCAAGGTATGTGAAGCTCGCCAAACCACACAGCCTAATATCATCTCACAGGGAGTAGAGATTGATTGTCCAGCAATGGATAATCAATTATTAAAAAGACATTAAATGATAAATGTTTATTTAGAATATATGGAAAAATAATGATGCAACATACTCGTATAAATAAGACTGGACTAGATGCTGTCCTGCTTAGAAAAGTCCCAGGTACATTATTATGCAGCTTTCAAAGACCTAGGCTGATAGCATTTAGTGCCAATTACCCTTACAGACCTGCCATGCTTTGAATAAAACTCATTACGCACATATACAATGGTTATGGAAAACTTCTGACTCCCTCTAGTATTTGATCTAAATCGGGCAATATAGATAAATCTTGGTTTCCTATGACACCTGCATGAATATTCAAGTTATATATCTGCTTTTGTCATTTTATTGGCCGTTGCTTCAGAATGTCCGAGCCGTTGGAGACTTATCTTGACACTCACTCCTCTCACTTCCACCTTGTAATTGTAGGTGATAACTGACTAAATCAAACTTCTACTCGTTCAGTTTGTCAGCTCTAATCTGTTTGAACAAGGTCATGGAGCTATATTATATCATATCAAAGTCATAAAACATTTAGGTGATAAAGTGATATTTTTTATTATCATAATTTATTCGCATGCATTCGGTTTTAAAGATACTGTCACGTTTTTATAACCTTTTCAACTCTTGCTAGTATTTTTGGTAAAACAAATCTGCAACATATCTGCTTGTAATATAAAAAAGTATCATGTTTATGGTAAAGGTAAACAATATAATAATCTGACTATACCTAGCTTTTTTTGTCTAGGTCAATACAAGACTGAAAGAAGGAAATTTCCGTGTATGAAAAAGCTACTTTGCGTCACCGTTACCCGATTGTTTCCAACTATTTAATTGATTGTTGATTGATTCGAGTCGAGATGGTTTTCTTTGTTGATAGGCTAACGAAGCGCTTATGATCGAATTGCAGCTAGTATAACATGTCTGCGGGCCGCGGGCGCGGTTACACCGGGCGGCACCATCTGCGTGAAACGCGCCCCGGGGACGTGGAGCTGTCTGACGAGGAGGCGGTGCGCACGCTGGCCGAGCTCAGTCCGCGGGCCACTGGTAATAATAATATTTTAGGACAGCTACGCACACAGCTATCTCATTACAAAGTAGACAGAAGCTGTGTGTAATTTTGCTTCTACATCTATGATCATACTGCTTTATACATTCCAGACCCAACGAAACTAGACCTGAACAAATCGGACTCCAGTCCTGTGGAAGACGAGGAAGATACGAAAGATGAGAAGCCAACACCGGACAATAGACCGGACATCAAATACAGAGTGTCGGCGGAGGACGAGGCGGCGCTGTGTGATTTGCTGACAATTGATGAGCAATTCAGGCCCTTACTATTACAGGTTAGTTTTTATCTTAGATATATCACATATAATATCACGCCAGGTCCCTGACGGGGTGAGCAGTGAGCACCAGTTATAAAAAAACATTACAGTTTGTTCAGAGAACTGCCACATCTATTTCTGCCGTGACCCAGTTGTTATTAGAACAACTTGGGTTTTGGATTGAAGCTTGGATGCTGGTCTATGTCTATACTAGATGTGACCATCTAAATCTTCAACAGTAGCAACACATTTGTGACTAATATTACTAATAGTCCCATTGCTGCAGTCTTGTTACTCACCTCTAATTCTTCTTAACACCTATCACTAACTGAGTTCACACTAACAATCCCATCCCTACAGCCTCGTTGAAGGTTGGTTGTGGACATTGGTCCCTGCTGACTTGCTATTCGCTTCACACAAACAAACAAAACTGTCGCAGTCCTTCTGTTGTTGTTTTAACTTTGTTACTGCAATGTTACAGTTGGAGCAATTCTCACCCGGCGAGGATGGCATACAGTTCAACAGGAAACTACGACAGTTTGAGACAACAATCACAACCATGTGTCCCGATGAGACTAGATTACAGTGAGTTTGGTTTTTAAAACATAATATGAAAAGATTGAGTTAGCTGTAGATTGAAAACATTGTTTTTTATTTTTAACATCAATTCCTCCGGTATTATTATATCCAGAGACTTTGCTATATTAAACGTTAAATAATAGTGGAGTTTTTCCTCTTTTGCCTTTATGTTGTATTTTTTTTAATATGCAGCTTAACAAACAAGCAAACGGTAGACCTATGGTAAGTTTTTACCGTCGCCTACGGGACATTTGCAACATCCGGCGAGTCAGAATGGGTTGCCGGCTTTGGAGGAGAGCTCTATTTGGGGTTTACTCAAAGAGCCCCATGTCAATATAACTGCTATGCATTTTTCCAGTTACGCTTAGCTAGTGATCTGTAAGTAACTGCAAAGGCTAGATTACTTTTCATTGTAAAACTGTCGGTATTCGTAACAAAAGTTAAATCTTTCATTGTATACGAGATGTTTACGTTATTCTTACGTTACCTGTGTACGTTTACTGCTATTGACATGTGCGATTACAAATGCTTGTGTCGCTTCATGCAGACAGGCGTTCGGCACGTTCCGCGCGGCGGCGCTGCAGAGCGCGGGCACGGCGCGGCGGCTGGCGGCGGCCGGCGCCAGCTTCACGCGGCAGGCGCGCCAGCAGCTGCTGCGCAGCGCGCTGCTCAACGTGGTCATGCAGGGCGCCTTCACCAGTACGTGCACACACACTGCATCATGTCCTAATTGATAAATAAACACAAAAAAGACACAGACACGGACCAAACAAATGTGGTTGTCACGCTAATGTTTGTCCCAGGTGGGAATCGAACCCACCACCTTCCTGACCCTGACTGCAGGGTCTCTAAGCACTCGAACATGAGGCCAGTCAATCCATAAGCAAAACTTTTGTTTCTTTTTAATGAGGTTATTAATTTTTCTCATTCACAGAATTAGACTTACTGGAGAGAACAAATCCACTATTTTTGATAAACGCCGCTAACCTCATGGGTGATTATTTTGCAGGTACGTTAATTACATGTAGTATGATAGACAAGCTTTTTAATTTGCTCTTAAATTTATAAAGCATTGCCAGACAATAAAAAAATACAATCCATTAGCTGTCCATCAAACGTCAAACGCGAGCCTGTTTACTACAAGAGATTATATATGCATAGAATAACAAAATAAATAAAATCTTGTTTGTGTGTGCTGTTGTTGTTGTCGTCGTCGTTTGTTGTGAGCACTGTTTCATTTCAATTTCCAGAGGCGCGTCTGTGCAACGGCAATAAGGTACACATACTGGCAAGTCCGCTGCTGCAGTACATGCGCGCGCTGCTGGCCAGCGACGACATCCGAGCGCACCGGAGCCTGGCGACGCAGGTGACGACCGCTCCAGAGATTAATCTCATTTAACTTATATATACTATCAATTGATCTATTTATTGGTGAATGTGGAACCAAAATCACATGTTTGACCAAAAATAGACAGCACTGTTTTACACTAGGTAGTGATAATGAAAAAGTCGATTGAAATGTATGTATTATTTTCTTCTAAATTCCTTTCCAGCGTGCTATGTAATATAAAAACTGTAGTGTAACCACTTGCCTTTTGATTTACAGCTAATGCAGAACGGACGCGAATTGCTTTCGGTACTATCACAAGAGTTAGACGACTTGTCCATATCAATCCGGTTGCGTCTGCTCACGCCGCCACCAGTCAGCATCATATGGCTGTTGTTGTCTTCGGATTTGTGTCTCAACAAATTCCTACCGCTCCCGAACACGTTGCAACAATTCTACGCGGCGCATCTAGACTTGACAGCGGACGAGAGTTATTCCGAAGTCAGCTACGGCTCGTGGAAAAAGACGCAGGACAAGGACGAGAACAACGACGAGGTCAGCCAGAATCTGTCGCAGATCAGTCTGAACAACGAGGACGACACGAAGCCAAAGTTGAGACCGATCCTGGGAGCCGGCGCGGGACTTCTGAGACAGGAGCAGGCCCAACTGGACTTTGACACGTGGACGCCCAAGACGAATCTGGCCAAGCGGTACGATTTAAACTCTTGGAGACAAGCCGAAGAGGATAAGAAGGAGGAGACCACCGCCGACCCCGTGTTCAACCCTTCAGTGTTGCCACCCAGCCTGCAAAATTACCCAGTTACAGTGCCGGACTACCCGCCGCCGAATCGCTTCAGTTTCCCGGAAAATTATCCTAACTACCTCCAGCAAGGCGACGGCGCGTACATACAGAACCAGTTCGTGTCCAACTCGAACTACGCGACGCAGGGCGACTTCGTGCAGTTCGCGACGGACCGGCCCGCCGCGGCGCCCGAGCGGGTCAACAACGAGATACAGAAGAAGAGCGCGACGAGTAAGCGGCCCGTCGAGAACTGGCGCAAGGAGATCGCGGAGACGGTGAAGGAGGACGCCAACAAGAACAAAACGAGGAACTGGACGCGCCAGCACTCGAAGGACAACGTCAGCGAGGACGAGGACAAGCTCAAGGACGCGCGGCGACAGTCGCAGACGAGACTCAACAGGCGGAACAGCGGCGAGATGTCGGACGGGTCGGCGAAGGCGCCCGCGCGGAGACACGTCACCGACGTGCCGAGGAACCAGAAGTACTGGGACCACGACGACCGCTGCGACAAGGACTACAACAGTTAGTGAACGTGCAATGACTGTGAGATAGATTGGTGCTGTAATAAATTGTCTGTGAACGTTTGCGGGAAGAGGGTAGTCGGGTCGGTTAAGATTTTTATAAGGTTAGTGGTTTCGTTGCGGGGACGGCGCTCGGATTGCAATTCGATTTCAAATTTATCAACTCGCGCTAATGTTAATACACGTCGAACGTCAAAGAGATTTTGTGACAATTTACGGATATATATATATCGCGTAGGTGCGGCAGACCGAGAAAAACTCGCGGTCCTTTCTAATGGTCTCTGCACCGTCCAATATTCTTCGTCATTTAGATACTCAATCTCATCGGCTCTCGCGTTATTACAGTGCCATCTATCTTTAGAATATAATTATATTGAACTAAATTTAAGTTTTAACAAATGACGTCGGTCACCCGGATCTTAAGGTGAAAATATTAAGTGCTGAAAACTGAACTTAAAATAGTTATAACATAGTGATATACAGGGTGAGCCGTTTGGATCTTGTTCGTTCAAATTTGCACTATATCGTCTAAACGCTACACTTGCAGGCGCACGTATACTTTATCCAGTTATTGCAGGCACCAAAAGTCGACGAACTTGTGATAGCAACAAAAAACATTGTTTCTATATGATCGGTATATTTATGACAATGCAACGGTTCCAAGTTCAACACCTTGCTTAGTTCATTTTTAAATCTCCAACGGTGCTCGGATTTCGGCGGCCGATCGATCCAAACGGCTCGCCGTCTATAGCGGAAGTATATTAAATAGTCATATATTTTTGTCTCATAAAAGTCTTTATATTGCACAAATTACAAATAGCGAATGTTTGGGCAAATGTTTATAGAATACCTACTATTGACCCGCTGAAGAAGTTTCTGGAAGCGTTGCAAAAATTTCTTTTCAAAGTAAACTTTATCGTTATTTTATTTGGCCACTTCACTCGCACTCAGGTCCGTTTGTTATTATAGTAATTATTTAATATTTGACAGAACGCTACATGGAAGTCTTTATATCTGTGGATAACCTGGTCGACTGATGATTAGAAACCTATGTGGAATATCCTGGCATGGCCACCAGTACATCACTTTGTCTTTCCAGATATTAATAATCCTCTATTTCAATTCAATAGATCGGCTATTAGACAGAATTTTCTCAACAGTAGCTCGTATTGGGCATAGATTATATATTTATTTTCTTAATATTTAGTAGGATCACTGGGGTGTACAACGATCGTGCCAGCCTTTCTTGTCCCTCGTAACCCACCTTTAGAAACCTATATATTGTTTGAGTTGGTAAACCCGAGTGATCCTTTTGGGTTTTGCCATCAATATATGGCAATTGTATGATAAATGCTGATAAATATGTACTGCTGACTGACTACTGTTAAACAGATAAACATATTGACTTACTGTTCTTTTATCCCGTGACTAGGGAGGTCGATAGTCGAGCTGGGGCGTGCGGATATTTCTCCGGTGAGCAATAGTATGTGTACAGCGCCCGAATGAAACATTTGGTATGTATTTGGAAATGTATGTATGTCTGTCCGGTTGTCATAGCGCTCTGTCTTGTCTGTGATCGAATAGGCGTGTGTTAGTTGTGAGCACAGGACACATTTGGCCATATTGTGGTAGAAAGGAAACATTTGCCTAAACATTTCGTGACAACAAATCCTAAATATATAACAGAAAAAAAAAATATGAAAAACGTGAACAGTTTTTGTACTAGATGTTATTTTTATTTTTTTGCCAACTTGCTCAATTGTAATGTACCTACCAAGACTCATGACAATATTTGTAACACTATCGTACCAGACCTAGACGACGACTAGATGATTATGACCGAGGAGAGCCCGCGGCCCACGCTTCGCCTGACGAATCTACAATGTCCCGATCCGTGGTACAAGTAGCGCCATCTGTTGTCGACTTTTGTAAATCGTCCTATGAAAGTCGCTTAATACGTTTAGACCGGCTAGTTTATACATATTAACTCGTTGACGGTGCACTCAGTGACGGTGGATTCGAAGTGCACGGTAAGATCTTGTCTTTGATTCGTTCTGCTTGCATGCACACATCTTTCATTTTGTTCAACCTGTATCATTCTCTAACGAGAAGGCATATAACGGCCTCCTTATGTTTAAACCGTGCTCTAGCCTGGGCTCACCGGCTTCTGTCTGCAGCCTTTCGCAGAGTCAGAGTTGTATACAGGGTGTGCTGTGCACTAAATGTGCCAAGCTGTTTTAATTTTATTTAATTCGTACATTAAACTACTGACGATAAATTGTGAGTCAGAATGTAAAGAATTGGAGAATACTAAAATTGAGTACGAGAAGGGTTTTGGGGTGTTGACAATAATGATTAATTAAACAATCATCGTAAAAGCCTCACCAATGTCTCGAAACCGAACTAACTTACGAGGCTTCGATTCAAAATGTTCGACAATCCGGACTGACCTACCATTGTCGGGAGAAACTCGTGCCCAACGCTGGGATGCAATAAGCAGATCAGCATATTATTTTGTTTTAATAATTGATACTGTACTACTTATCAAAGTGATATGATGTCGTGTGACAGCGTGCGGGCCGGCAACTGAGGACCACAGACAACTAACGTGAACCCTGTACGAGGTTATCAGACTTCAAATATTTTCCCGATGTATCCGGAATTCTTACGTCGTGCCCGGACAACAGTTGAACCCGTTACATAAAAAAAAATATCATTGGAATACCGGGGAACGCATATTTTGAAAATGTCTGTCTTTATAATGTAAAATTTATCTTCTTAAAGTGATATGAAACGCACGCGCGTTCAGGCAAAATGTCAGAAAGTTTATTGAAACGTGTGGGACATATTTTATGAAACCTCATCATCTGTTCTGGCAACGCTATTCCGTACACCTGGTCCCCAGCGTCACTGCGCTTGCTCGGTTGTTAGTCATACAAAGTCTTTCTCATTAAAAACTCCCAGCTTATTTCACTTACCACACACTGATTAGTAATAAAATTCCATAATATTCATTTTATTGTAGGATTTATAATTTAAAATTAGCATTTCTAAGTTGATATACTAAAGTGCTATATATTATATTCACATACATATTTATCTTTATAAAAAAAATATATTATTCCTAACTACCCTCTCGTAGAAATGAAAATTGTATGGTGTCTAAAAGCACTAATTTTATTATTAAATAAAATAAAAAGAAAGTATATTACGATGTGTCCACTCAAATTGCAAATCAGAGAAATAGTTAAATGAAAATTGTTAATCTTAAGGAAACCCGCAGGCGGTGTCTAGAGCGCGTAGGGAATTTATGTGTACCTAGAGAATAAATATAAATAACATTCGCGTAATTCTATGTTAATTAATTAATTAAGATTCATAATATTTTTATATATATACAAGAATTGGATGTAGCATGACTGTGCACCTACCCACAATCTGTACCATTTTAACCGCTCAATCGTTGCGAATTGGACACAGGAGAAAACCGTCGGAATAATATTATGTATGTTGTGAAAACAGCATATCTAAGCATTCGAAGGGGTCGCTGCAGCAAACCGGCGCAGTGCTGCCATCTAAAGCTATGTTGTCCATCCGTCTGTTGTGTATGTCGTGCAGACGGCTTACGATATAAACATGGTCGCTTAGCAACGCTAATGGATATTACGTGTCCTTTATACAGCCTTGCGAGGTCCACCGCCGGACATAGGCCTCCGACCGCACTTGAGACGGCGGTATCCCGCTGACTTGTTCAGGTCGACAGACTCGATGAACTCGACCGCCCCGCAGTAATACGTACACTGCAACACCGGTAACCGTGTTAAGTGTTGGAGCGGTTGGAGTGCGAGGTGTCCGTCAGTCCCTTCGCGTTTACAACGTTTTGTGACTAACTGTGATTAGTCGGCGACTCGGTGAGTGATCTCGGGGAGAAGCTTCCAATACTTAATAGTCTAGATATTTTTTATAATATTTTTTTATATCAAAATTTGATGGTGTCGGTGCACGAATATATAATAAATTAATGATAGTAATAAATGATAATGTTAAATTTATACGGGCAGCTGAAATGTAGGGAGTATTTAAGTTTTTGTATAATAATATTAATATTTAGTTAATTACATCTATTTTGAACTTAACGAGTACGGAAGGTCGGTTGAGCCGGGTCGAGTGATGTGAGAATTTTGGTGTCGGATGCGACGTTTGTTGTTGGACTTTGAATTTTATATTGTGGAGTGTGGACGCGACTTTTGTATTTGTAAAATGCCTTTTATAATAATATCGTGTTGTCCAATATAGGTTTGATCGTTCAATCAAAGCAAACGAACCTAAACAAATTGTGAATATTACGACACTTAAAAGAAATTTTAATTAAGCGTATCCAAAGAGTAATGTAAATTTAATTTGTTTCGTTATCAAAATTATGTCGTATTTTTATCGTGGAATTAAATTGTTAGGAAATTTAAAGTCCAGTAATAGTTTACGTTTAAATTTTATTTGTCTTATAACATATTTCACTTTTGTTATTTCATTCAACGGTTTGAACATTTTGAAATTTTCAATGTTCAACATAGTGGAGCCTCCCGGCGCCGTGCGGCCACCGGCGTCAGCTGACGATCTATATTGGACAACATCCGTTATGTTAGCGCACAATATTCTTATGTCCCAAAATGCCTTTTGAAACGCGGCCTTCATTATAATAATGTATTAACGCTAGTTATATTATGCACGGTTCAAGTTACATTTAAATGTGATCGGTGTTAACTCAAAACACTCGGCATCATTTTTTTTGTATGTAAACTCGAAAACATTGACGTAACATCACGCCCGTGATCCCCTAAGGGGTAAGCAGAGGAGTGTAGTACACCATTGACAATTAATAATATTGTACAATTGTAAAATTGTAAAAGTGTTGTACAATTGAAAACGGAAATTTTTCATTTATTCTCTGTCGATCCGCACTGGGCCAGCGTGGCGGAGCGTGCTCCGGGCCTCGGTGTGTGGAGACGAATCCCCAGCGATGGGACGTGATAAAAGGGTTGCAGCCAATCGTTCATTGTCCGCAATAATTTTAAAATAGATGTAGATTCAGCTGTAAGAAGACGGCATACCCATTAAATTCGCTGCTGTGATTGCAAAGTGCCTATGACTTATACATTTCCGAGTCGCAGACCACGTGCTCATAAATTGTAAATGCATAATATGCACATCGGACTCGCTGGTGCAACGGCGCTGTTCTTCAGGATGTTCCTACTTAAATGCATCATCTATACTTTGTAAAGATTTAGTCCAGGGGTACCTAACCTTTTTGTGAGCAAGGGATCGCTAGGATATTTTCGTACGAGACAGAGACCCCAAGTTTTGTAACAAAAATTCCAACAATGATTTACTAAAATTTATAATTAGTTTACCTCAGTATCGAGCAATTCATAGAGTGCCGTCACTTCACTAACGTTAACCGCACTTGCACAGGCCGAATATGCTATAGACCATTAGTCTTGTAATATCATAATCGGTAAATACCTTGTGTAAAAATATATCATGTTCGGTGGTGTTCGTTTTCAATGATAACTTACATCCTTCCCCAAAGCTGAAGTTATCGCCGCGATCAATTTTGTCTTTTAAGCAATTCTTATCGATGGGACCACGACTTAGTCCCAAGTCTCGGTCTCGGGCACGCCCACGACTTAGTCCCAAGTCTCGGTCTCGGGCACGCCCACGACTTAGTCCCAAGTCCCGGTCTCGGGCACGCTTACGACTTAGTCCCAAGTCTCGGTCTCGGGCACGCCCACCGGTGGTGTCACTGTCGTGTGTCGGACGCGTGACACGCGAATACAGATTCATATAGGGATATCTATGCACAATTTGGATTAAATATGTTTTTTTCTCATACAATTAGCTAATTTATAGCTTAGTTTTAATGGTGGAAATTCGGCGTGGTTCAAGCTTGCGAAATGCATTGATGTGTCAAAGAGAACTGTCAAATCGTTGCTCTGTTTGTCCTCTTCGCGCGCGCACGTTCTCGTAAATGTTAGTCGCGTGCGCGAGAGGGATGGAACGATTTCTCTTTTCGCCGTTTGGTTATATCATCGACGCTGCCATGCTTCCTGCAATATTATTTCCAATTGTAATAAGACTGCAACGCTGTTATTGTAAAATATTTAAGAGATTTTATATAATGATTTTACAATGACAGTTTTGTACGGTCGATTGTATATAAATATTTTATATTAGTCTTAATTCTAATTAGTCATCTATATAGATATATTACATTCGATTGGGTAAAATTGAGTTCGGGGGCTGCTTTACTTTGTCTCTAGATGCATACAGACACGACTAATTCCCATGGCGGGTGGCAGAGACTACAGAATGTAGTGCAATGTTACTTGCAGTATTGTATGTAATGTCATCAAATTGGAAATTAATCGAACTGTTTATATGAACTATTTCAATTGTAAATTGAAGTTGATTTGACGCGGATTTTAAATTGTCTGTATGTTTTTTCATTTAAAGTGGCCTCCGTGGTGTGGTCGAATATTTTGACGGTATAACGACGATAATATTATGGCATATTTTTATTGTGAAAAAAATTCGTCAAATTACAACGATGCGAGTTGTGTTCATAACGTATGATCTTGATGGTCGTCAAATTGTATGTGATAAAAGATTTCTGTTATCGTGGGCCATAAAATATTTTAGTAATTATGTTTTCCAATCACATACTGAATAATATGTTTAGTACACTGCGGGCCACGAAATCGCAGCCACGAAATGCGGGCCACGAACATGCCCAGCAGTGGGTCATTTCAGGTGCGAAATATGCTATAACATTATGTCGTTAAAAAATCTAAGCAATGTATAATAGCTACGGATAACTTGAATAAAAAGTAGCTTTTATAAGACCCGCGCGTTATGTAGAGATTATTTTTCATTTAAAAAGGAACGTTAGAATAAACGCAGACGCGTC
>DWDX01000932.1:0-21712 GCA_018245675.1 Agara michaeli | reverse complement strand
GGCACCTGTCAATTCCGCAGCGCTCAACCCTTCCATAATCCTCCCCAAGACGCGGTCGCTCTCCTTAGCTCCCTCGGAATAAATTAGCTCTCTCCCGGCCACGTCGGGATATAAAATTTTGAATATGAATGGAAAATTTTGCATTCGTAATAAACCGCTTTTACTCTGTAACGCTGCAGATGCGTACTCGAGCAGTGGATAAAAATGGATTCCGCGCTTGTCGTTCCTCAGGTGGCTCGCCATAAATATTTATTAATTATTTTTTCAATAATCTCTCCTCTCTTGTATCCTCCGAGGACGGAGGGATATCTCCACCGTTAATTGCTTTTTGTTTCATTTGAATAAGTATTGTTTTTGACTGCTCGAGCGTCACGCTCAGTTTTATAAAATCCGAACAATGAATAATTTTATTTAAACACACTTGAATAAAATCAAGGGTATTTCTTTACTATTATTATAAATTACATTACATTATATTATACTGTTATATATTTTATATTTCTTCTTTATTCAACCTGAATGATCATTTGAATTTATATTTGTTGACAATCAAGCAAGACATTTCAACAGAAATAATGAAATTTTAGGCTTTTTATTTTAACAGTATGATAACTTAATAGTGAAAATATGAGAAAATAAGGTATAATTTCTAAAAAGTACAAATATTACTTACTGTAAAATTTTGTTACACTGTATCAAATTACAACGTGGTACTACAAAAAAGGTTACGGTATATCCCTAACGGAAATAATATCTAATTGATTTTGTAATTGGAAGGCGATTTGAAAAAAGAACATTTGAATTCAAAGAACGTTTGCGACACGTAACGATGCGCCCACTGCGCCCACCAGATTATACTGTTTCATAGAAAATCCCAGATTGAAAAACTTCACCCTTATCGCTTGCACTTAAGACACAAATTGGATAAATAGAAGAAAAAATTAATTTGTCTTCTTCTGAACACTTACATTCAGCCACCTCGGTTTTATTTCCGTAGTCTTGTATAATTTTATTGAAACAATCCGGATTGAAGTCACAGATGATCGTCATATTTTTAAACATGTATTCAAAAAGTTTTAAATTTAAATTTAGAGTCCCAAATGTAACACAATTACTAAGTATATTCAAACTACGACAATATTTGATCACGACAGCTTAAATTTAATTTTATTGTACATATTTCTTAAAAAACGTTATATTGTATTATTATTTCGTCACTTTATTCGAAGATATAGAAATTAAATATATGTATTTTATATACATATATAAGCTTAACGGGTAGTCCTTTTATTGTTCGGGCAATAATCCGCACGCTTTTTAATTTTTTAAAGTATCGATATGTCATATATATGTATTATATGTATTATATTTGTATGTGGATATGTAATATCTGTCTAAATCAGATAGTAACCATTTTGATTTAGGGTTGTTTCACACTGTGACAGGAGGATATAAATATCGAGTATTACGATGTATCTACCAGTAGGGATATTCGGCATACAATTTAACCGTGGGCAACCGTTGAGCGATTGAACCAATTTGTCCGCGTAACGTGTGGTCACCCTCGGCATATTAATTTTTTATTTGATCAAGATAGTTACTGCCGGCAAATAGTTTGATAATAAAGCCAATTTTTTGATAATACTACACTTTGTGGTACATTTTGAGCGGTCCTTTTTATCGACGAGGTAAAATTATACAGTCAGGTGTGTAATTTGCTAGGCAATTTGAGAGTCGTTTGATGACAATTTATCTTAATTTCTAGTTAAGTCGTTCTGTCTATTGATCTGATTGACGGTATTTTTATTTGATTCGCTATACAACAGCACAATTGAAATTTCTTCGTAATGTTATTTTTCAGCGATTTTTTTGTACGTATGTATTGGTTAAATACTTTTCGATTGTCGCTTAAGATTGCAGTGACAGGTTAACATGGGTCAGCTTCATGAACTGGAACGTCTTGGTTCCTTACAATTTGATGCTTTCTGACCTTTCATTATAGGTTTTATGTCCTGAAAAACGAAAATGTCCTTTTTTTATTTTTCTTTTTTATTTATTAAAGGACTTTGTCGCAGAGCGACCATACCGTCCGGCAAGGAACAACACACACATTACAATAAAAAAAAAATACAACAAAAACAAAAAAATAAAATTAAACAAAAAAATAAAAAAAATGCGCAACGATAATTTAGGCGTGAGCAAAGAAAATAGTATGATGATAATGATGTTAAGGCGCAAAAAGGTACAGATGAAATATGCAATACATTTTTTTAATATCGGTGCGTCAATCTCAATAAGAGGGGTTGAAAACGTGTGTTTGATCGTGTATTTACACACTATTTCATTATCATGTCAGTCCGCATGCGTCCTTTTAGCCGCGAGCTACATTTCTAATCCCTGTTGATATTTGAAGACTGGTTTTAGTTTTGTTGGATTAGTATGATGTATATTTAGGGTTTTCGTTTATTTTCATAATTTTTGGAATTCGTTATAGCATCGCATTCGTGCTTGGTAGTTGAGTAATTTTGTAAGTAAGTAGTGGAATGGCATGATATGGATTCAAAAACGAATCTTGGATATCGAGCTATAGATTTCAATTTTTACGAAATTGAACTACTACCGGAAATGATGTTCAATTGTTTGTCGCTATTCTGAATGCAAACCAACATTTTTGTGACGGTGATTATTTAGACACAGACGTAAAAGAAATATTTTATACATAATCGTTTCTTTTGTTAAATGAAGACTACAAAAAATTGAAGACAGGAAATTCATGAAATCAAACACAACTCTAACTTATTAATATTTACTTGAACAATCTTTTTTATCGAAACACAAATATAGCAAAGCAAGGCTTAACAGAACAATATATCTCTATTGGCTGATCGTTAACAGCTGTCGGCTGGTAATTCTACATTTACCCAACCCCTGTGTTTATTCCGTTTTCGACGTGACATTAGTTAGAGGCGCCATTAACCCTACAAATGACACTAAAATGAAATCTATTCATTTCCTTCGAGGCGAGTCAATCGTTGTAGATATTGTACAATTTCACGCGATCTGAACATTACCATGACACTCGGTTGTGATCCGATACCGTTTTCGGGACTATTTGTAAGCCGTCCGCGTCGTCGCTTTCGTACTCATATAAAGGTTTTGTGTCAAATAAAGATCAAAGTGTGTGTGTGTATAGGTATATAATATTTAAAATAACCATTTAAATATATCCATTTAATCTTACCAAGTTGGTCTTTAATATTTCAATGGCCGCTTGGTCGTGGGTAGAGATCCTGACTCCTAAACCAGAGGAATCGAACCCACAAGTTCGATTCCAACCCAGAACAAACATTTGTGGGATTACCAGTTTTGTTTGTATTGTGTCTGGGTATATTAATAATTCAAATGCCTAATTTGGAATCAGATGCTTGTGTGTAGACGTGTCTCTTATTATTACACACTTCTTAGAAACAAAGCCTTTTTGTCTACCACAGTATCACCTCATTTCATAGTTTGATTAATAATTAACAAATAGCAATATTAATGCAATGTACAAAATTCATAGTTATGGCTGCAGTATACAAGGTAAGTATACATTTAAGCATCTCTGGGCGTGGTCAGCATCTGTATAGTACGAGTACCTACTGTCGGTACGGTTAGCAGTCAAACCTCGTCGGAGGCATTAAAGCCGGTTTCGAAATGGCTATTGGAAAAATAGAAGAGTATCGTTACTTACACTGAAATGAATTAGGCATATTTTTCGACTTACAAAAACTCCAAATTATCCTCACATTATTTTGTATCGGGGAAAATTGCCGTCGATTTCGTAGCCCCAATAAAACGTCGCTCAATTACATCACAATGTCTTCTTTGTGTTTTTTTTTTTTCCCAGAAAACAGTCTGTAATAAATAATACCGTATGTCATTTCTCAGCGCGTATGAAATTTATAACACGAAATCGTTTCGTAGGGCAATTTATTTGTAATAGAACCGCTCGATGGGGATTGAGCCGTAGAGAACCGTTCTATTAACGATGGGACACGAGATTTTGTAATAGACGAAGTACGTCTTACGTTTTGTTACCATAAATACTCAATTTATTTATGACTTGAAACTTTTTCTACAATGCACGTTTTTGTCATAATATCGTTTCATTATGAATATCTATTTAGTATCAACGTATTGGTGAACAATGGCCCTTTTTGGTTAGAACTTTAAACGTACGATTCATCATTAATTAAGACACATAGTTAATGTAGACTTTACGCTAAAAAATGTGGATGCAATCGATTCGTCTTATAGAATCGAATGGGAACCGATTTATTTAGTTTTTTATGTGCAGAGAGTTGCAGAAAAAAGCAATGTCCGTTGAAAACTATATCACGGCAATCATGGAACACTAAAAAATAAATTAGAGTGGCACATCCGACCCCAGCGCCAGTATATCACCGATCGGAGCGAAGGCGCCACGCCGCCACGATTTGTGACTTAATCACTTTATTGGCAGCGAGGGAGCCAGCGTTATCTGAAAGAAATGTCGACCTCCACTGATATATGAGTAAACAAGCTTGCACTTTTCCTCGCCGACTTTTGGCGGTCACAGAGGCTATAAACTCGACGCTGAAGTTTGTATTGCGCTCGTGGGGGGACTAGAGTGGTTTTAGAAGGTTGCTGTTTTTTTTAGTTTAAAACGTTTCAGAACTTGTATATTTATATACTCGCCTTGTTGGAGCTGCCGTCGTCGCAGTCGCGTGCATCTGAAAAGAGCAAGCCAGCATTACATGTTGTAGACAACGATATTTTATATTAGACAGTGAACCGTTTTTTTTTATATTTCAATAACAGTATCAACAAGAAAGGGGTGTGTTTAAGGTAATGTGTGCACAGGCGTCTTTGTATACCGGCCGGTGATTAGCTACGGAGAACACAACGCAACGCACCGGACCTAAATATGTTTGTACTTCGGCTTTAGCCGTACACACCCAATATCGGTCCCTCCTGAGGATCAGCCATTACGTAGCCTCTTAACGGCGGACGGTTTTAATTAAAAACTTCTTGCATTAGCATGTGTCCGCCCAATCACGATACAAATCCCTTCAAAATATTATTTAATTCCGTTCGGAAATTCTTCATGTGCGTGGGTTGATTTGAGATAAGTACCACAAAACACAAACGGGGGAATAATTAATGAAACGTAAGGAGAATATCCTCAATGCGGACACAATTTAACCGTGGGCAACGGGCACAGGCATCCACCATAGATATATATGGTTTTATATAATAATTTTAGTAAACAGTTGATAAATGTAGAATTGACATAAATGGAAAAAAACAACGATGTAGCACCGTAGAGATCAATATTTAAACTCGAAAATTTATTTCCACTGCTTTTCAACTTTATTAAATTTGAAAGAGAGTAGAAAGACAGTAACGCTACCCTACGTCTGCCGACTTCTTACAAACCAAACCAGAACTTACATAATGTAATCAATGTATATTACATTTATGTACATATTATGTATGTATATATATGTATTTATATGTACATGTAATGAGTAAACACCGAAACATAATCGATAGCAAATCTAATATTATTTACATATTCAAGTAGGTCAGGGAGTCCTAAGCTAACAGCGAGAAGGTTCAAGTGGCGTTCTTCGGCAATAAACAAGGCCAGGTGTAGGTACTTGCGCAGAGTACGGACCGGCTCGGAAAGTATTCGCAAGCGTTCAAACATACCTCTCTCGTTATGCATGCCTCGCCGGGTTCAATCACGAAGCAAACCCGCCCGAGGTTCAGTTAATGTTTTCACTATGTATTTTTTAAGTATCGGCATACCGGTAACGATTTGTTCGGTATAAAGCACATTTACCAGAGTCGCCAGCCTTAAAGTACGGCAACATAATTTTTGTTTTATATGAATGTCCTAATTAGTGATTAGTTACAATCGAATTTGAAATTAGAACAATAAATATAACTTTAGGAATAACATTTGTTATATGGCAACATAAATAAGAACCAAATTTGAAACTGGCTATTCTAATTTCTTCAATTTACTTCTTGATGTTGCCATGTTTTTATTAAATAATGCATATTACATTTTCTTTTAGTTTTTCATGTAACTTTTCAGTACTGCAAAAATTTGTACAGGCATTTGGAGCTTGCGACATGCGCTCGATATTCTTTACGTTCCCTCACCGCTTGTACGAAATACTTCATCCCAACAACGCTAATTGGAAATACTAGAGGGCATTTTTAGTAGCTACCGAAAGAGTAAAGTATGAACTTTTTGGTAGTAAGAGTTTGAAGAAGCATTTCGTGGAGTACCATAATTCCTACAAAGCTGTTGTGTTACTTTACTATTACATATATTGTGTAAATATATTTTACATTTTAGTTGTGATCACCGTACATTATAAAAAAAGAATATTTTTTGACATCAACAAAAATTTTTTTATTTTATTTTATCAAAACCGTAGCCGGTGATAATCCTTTGTCTTTGCTTATACCTATTAAAAGTAGACGTGAGTCGATGTGTAGAAGAATTTCTTATGGTTCTAACTGCATCGTTAACATAAAAATAGCAATTATAGGAATGAAGTTGAGGCAAACAGAAATGTGTAAATAATCGGGAATAAAAAGCAAGAGAATATACGTTTGTTTCGAAACCAACAAACCGGTGTCAAATATTGTTTTATTGACTGTAAGATACAACAGAAACCCATATCGAGGCGCAGTGACAAGGGATCTTTGTGTCGTACGGGACAACCGGCAGTGTGTCAATATTGGACACGGCACATAATAGCAAGATCGGCATGAGGGTTCCGATACACTGCTAATAGATGTTTGAGGACCTTCGACACAGGCGTGCGGGCCATCACACTCAGCTACGAAGAATGACTATAACGTTCACGTATTGCTTGTAGGAGAACAAAGGGCTTGCTTTCAAATCTTAATCTTACTGTATATATTTCTTGTGTGCGTGTGTATGTCACTAAACTCCTTCTAAACGACTGGACCGATTTTGATGAAATTTTTTGTGTGTATTCTAGGGGACTCTAGAATGATTTGGATTCACAATTTGGTCTACGGGAAGATGTTTTTAAATTAATTTTTAAGTGGTTGTTGATTTTAGTATGTTACTAAAACTAACTATTAACTGAACTAAACTATTTATTTATTGTGAGGCTGTACGAATATCGCCGGGACAGCTTATTATTCTATTGATCTATAATTAATTATACCTACAATAATTTAAATTATTTTTAAAAGCACATAATTAGCTTCTACACTATATATTCAGATTCTCGTAAACCTCATACGGTCACAGATTACAAAAGATCTGTAAAGTCAAAAGACACGGTGTGCGGTCATAGCTTGGATTGGTAGCCGTTAGTTAAAATTTTCCGAATCCGTGTTCTCTCTTGTATAGGAACGAGGCTTCTGTTACTGCTCATTATTATACATAGAATGTCTATGATTTTGACGGGATTGATTTCAAATGAGAGAGCGTTTTATTGGCCAACAGGGTGATTTTAATTTAAAACGATGTATAATTAATCACGCGGGATCTAGCAGCGTAAGCCAATATCGAATTTTGTTTGACTTGCCGGAAAGTTGTGCCGAGTCTTATTTATTTTTTATCAATTTCGTCCGGGCGAGCCTTAAAAGCGTCGCCCCGTTTTATTATAGGGACGTGAATTAGCAAAAACAGAATGGATTTTGGCTGTGATTATGTCAAAAATAATTAATTATTATCGATTCAGGCGCGGACAGGGGCGGATTGATGGGAGCGCAGACCGTGGACGCGCTCCTTAAAATTGGAAAGCTAATTACTTGCCTACGAAGAGGGCCACGACAAAGATTAACGAGAAGTTCGCTTTCTTTTCAGATCTTCTCAATAGTATCAAAAAAAAACCTCAGCTATATCGTATGTTGGTAACATTTCATAATAGTAGCAACGATGTATCTCTAGATCAGTATATGTAGTAATGTTTCAATGTTACACAATTAACGTACACCAAGTGTAGTTTTTACGCAAAATAAGAAATGTAGAGGTCCGGAAGATTTTATTTTATAAGAGAACCAACGAAATCATGTCCTTAAGATTTTCGTAGATCTTTAATGAGTACCGTTTGCTATCTCGATGTCTTTGTTTATCACAAAGCTAACCCGAATAGCCAATGAATATCCTATAAGGATACTTTAGAATTTACGAAGGGTCTCCGGGCAGATACGTGTCAGGGGTTCGTCAGGATTTCTTCATTCATTAAGCCTGGCAGCTGCGTGATCGGCCTTCGAAGTAGTGGGCATTGTACACATCGCGAATGAGCGAAACTTTAATTTGAACCCGTACCTGCGACCGTTCGGTCCATTCATAATGAATCACACCCTCTGTTTAGTTTCGAGACGACCTCTAGTGTGTGACTGACATTTTATATTGGGCCCCGACGAAGTGCTCGAGTCGGTAGTGTACCGCCAATAAATCACTTTCAAAGTTCTCTAAGCGAGAAAAATCGCAGTCATCGGCCGGCTTTAAATTAACACCATTAGACTCAAGATTTCCTTTTCAGAATGGAGTGCAAAGATTACCTCACTTCGTTCGAGTCCGCAGTAATTAGTGACGCTTGAATTTTATTTGTTGACTTTCGTTATTCGTTGATTTTAGCGTTGGGCGCGACAGAGATGGATATACTCTTGTGAGGGTTAGAAAGAGAGAGGTGCCGTTCAATCGCGAGGCTGCACCTGTCGCCGCACGAATTTGCAATTTAAATTCCGAACGAATACTCCGAGAGGACCTCCTTAACACGACATCTGTTTAAATCGTCGACGATAGAGTGACTGCTGCGGTCTGGAAAATCTTTGCGATTGCTATTTAATTGAAATAAAACAAAACCCTTTTCATTGTTGGGGTTGATTAGAACTGTAATCTTCGAATAATTGCTGTGGTTAGAATTCAGTAAAGTAAAAACGGTATTTCTTAATATATTACGGCTTAAATTGTCTATTCGTTTCAAGTTATTATTTAATATCTCCTAGTACATATTTTGTAGTTAATTTCATTTAGTTTTCAGTAATATGTATGTATAGGTAACGATTTAGACAAGTGTTACATTTTACCAACGCACTAAGTACTTAAAAATTAGCGTCTACTTTTGTTTAGAACACAGATTCAATAATTTTATCATCTTTGTAACAATGACAGCGACTCAATGAAATTTGTGTCTCAAAACAAGGTAACCTCACGACACACCGAAAGGGTGATAAATTGACGTCGTTATAATTCGCCAAATTGATTGATACGTTTCTGTATAAGATGATGTATTGCGCGACAGTGTATTGGACGTCGCCTGTTAATAGGTGTTATTGGGTGAATTTTAGTTGAATTCATAAAAGCCTCCGCGCAGTTCTTATCGCCTAACATTTAAGGATGAAAATCGTTTCATCAATACGAAAACTATAAATAAAGAACTGTACGTGGGGCGGGGCTTGGTCATTAATAACTATTTCTCCACCACTTCATTAACGATCAATCACATGTGCGGCTTGTTGGGACAGGTTGTGGTTCGACAAGTGGTTTACTTTAGAGGATACTATCTTGGGTACAGACTATGTTTCGCCGTTATTTCTTTAACAGCTATTGTTACTCCTATCTCTCTATATAGTTTCAGTCATCTTCAAGGACCGCGATGAAAGGTATTTTAAAAATAAAAACGACTTCAAGCGCGTTTAATCTTAATCAATATCATTCAACAATCAGTATACCTACTAAAAGTGAGTTTTGATTTTTAAATTTGTTAAGAACTGTAACATATAAAAAAATACGATAAAAAAAATTTCTCCGCATATATTTGCAGTTCTTAATTCTAGTTATTTCGTAAATTTGAACATTTTGAAAATCAAATTTTCATATTTCGGTTTATGTATGTATGAATTACGTAAATAGTTATAGGTTTTAAAAAGTTAGTACTAAGCTGCAACTGTCACGTTTCAAAAATAAACAGTAAAAGCGTGCAACTGTAGACCGCACAGCTACGGCGTAGTACTCTCGTAGCAGTTAAAAGTTTTTGGGGTCAATAAATAAAAAAGAAAATTTTCAAAAGTGTACATTTTAAAGCAAATTTGTGAAATAAATTTAACTGGCTGTTTTGACCTAAATACAAATTGAAGATAAAATTGGTTTTTAAGCAATTTATAAACGCGAAAATGTGAAAATGCGATGCCTGTAGTTTGTCTTTTAAGTTTGTACGTAGCTGAGCAGGTTATTGTATAATATTTCTTCTCATTTCATATTACATGAAAATTAAATTTCGCGACAAAGGTTTTGCTTTAAATCGTATTCGTTATCAATTAAATGAAATAAATGATATTTCAAAGTACGAAGTTTTCTGTTTTCAATAAAATATTGATTATAAGCTAGGTTAAATGTGTGTTTTCATAACTCCTATGTCAGCCACTGCGCTCGATCAAGAAAGAATGAGTTGTCGGAAGGAGTTAATAATCTTATTAATTTGTTGAGAGTTACCCGCGGCGAACGCGCTGGTCTCGACGTTCTTTGTAATTAATGAGAACACCTCATCTATTACATTAGCCGAAGGGCCCGTGAAAATCCTTACACATATGAGCTTACCAGTATAAAACGAGCCACCGCGTTTTCGCAGAGCCCACAAAAATGCAAAGCAAACACCGAACACACCAAAGTTCGGGGTCTTAATTAGCTGGACGCGTATCACGGAGTGTTAACACAATAAATAAATTGCGCGTGAAGAAAATGAAGCAAGAAAGTTCATTTATCAAAAGCACATATACCGTGCTTTTCTAGGGATCGTGTGATTTATGAGTACATAACGCTGTTCCATTAGGTGAAGTTTCCTTTTTATATCTACATAAATACATATAAATATGTATATTACTATAATTGTGCATTGCCGGACATGTCACAAATTATATTATGTTTAATGGGGTATGTTAGGTCTACCAGTTGGTACTCGGTCAGCGTGGTATACTTCCCAGAGGCTTCTAAGTATGAGAGGCGACCCGTGTGGAGCAGAGCAACTATTTTCTTAATAATGCAAAACAATTGCGTCTGATTTTTATTCGGTCAAAAAATGATAATTACCTGCAAAACAAGCTGGCTGAAAATTTAGAGAGTCTTATATACTGTCAGCTACTTCTATACAATGAACAAAAAAGGTTAATGTATAACTGCCATCTATTTTCATCATAACCACTTATAATATAAAAACAATTTTATCAAATAATGATCATCATGTCAAGTTATGTCGATAATCGTAATAGTTCAAAGGGGTTGATAAATAGCTGCCTACAAGCCGAACGCTTTGATCAATTAAATTTTATTACATGCGTTAATTAAAGGGTTGGCTAAGTGAAAGATTTATTGGAGGTTTGTCCTCATAACCGTAGATTAGAGGCTGTAGGCGTGTTGGAATAAGGTCTTGCACGATTAAAAGCCTATTTCGAAAGTCTTTGGCGTCATTCCTTTTGCCGCATAATATGAGTTGTGTTTACAAATAGACATGTGCTCATATTGACATCCGATAAGTAAATGACATTTAATACATATGTATGTATACGAAATTTGATGCTGATGATTCGTATGATGAACATAACAAATACATTCAGAAAGGGAATGTGCCCAGCAATCAAACCTGAGACTAGAGGACGTTCAGAAGCAGACCGATACGGATATTAAACCGCTATAACCGGCGACAAAGAAATATCTATTTCTGTACGAGTATAAAGACTTATCCGTGATTAGGTTTCCGAGTAAGTTATTGTTCTAATAAAAACTCTCAACAATATCTGTCTCTGATGCAAGTGAGATTTGAATTTAATTTGCTTTCGAATATGCATTTGAAAATGATGAGATATGTATGTATTCCAGCGTATGTTTTGAAGCGTAGTAATATACATGGATGTTGTAACTAAAATTAATCTTCAGACGGGCTTACTCAGAGAATATTGCGGTCCACTACACGCGGACTAATCTCACGCGTTATAAACAGGGACTCAGCGGCTTTAATGTAACTATTATATCAATATACCTGCTATATAAATATAACTATTTACGTACGCAAGTGTAGGCATTTTATACATATAGTTATTGTAGATCAAAGTAAATGCAGAATTGTTATTACACCGAGACGTCTTAACGAAGCGCGCGTTTTTCGTATGCCATGTTGAATTGAAATATTAAAACAAATTCAGGATCGGTCTAAAAGAATTAATATTGTGACTTATAAATAACATCACGTTAGGTCCCTAACACGCCGTTTTCGGAGACTCATGACTCTCCCATCAGCCATTATCCGACCTATTTAAAGGAAATAAATACAAATAAACAAGAACGAGTATATATAATGGCTGAAAACTACAAACAAAAGCTAATTATCGTACGCTTACGTTACAAACAATGCTGTTACACCGCTTCCACGTGATATATGCGCAGTTAATTCTAATGCGATGTCAGCCCCGCGAGGTGCCGCCGTAAAGCCGAATGCGGAATGATCATAATAAAGTATGATTTCTTGGTCGGGGACGCGGCCTTAACTCGTATAATCACTCCTCAGGCGTACCCATATAATTCCTTAGTGCATAATGAAAGTTGATTAACATTATGCTGGTGCGCGTGTGAGTGTGTGTGTCCGCCGCAGATTCCGAGTCCTAATTAAGAGAGAGGGCGGGAGGGTCGCGGCCGGCGGCGAGGGAGGGGTATCGATCATCACCCGCCAAGGAATCGACGCAGGGACCCATGAGGGAATGCAAAAAGGGGAAGCCCACATCTCAAAATCAGCGTCCAGCTAAGCCGGCCGCTCTCAGCACATGTGTTTTGATTTAAACGCGCGTTATGGGGTCAGTTTAATTCGTGCGTACGGAAATAGGTGGAACGCTTCGGGCACGATTTGCAAATCCGATGTGAATAATTACGCGGCTTACCAGCGCTTACCTACTGCCTTATGGCGATTTGCATATTTTCTTGTGGCTTCGTGTCCCTCATTCCACGAATGTGTGTCAAATATATGTCCAAAATTAGGAAACGAAAATGGTAATCCAACGCTTGAACGAAGAAGAAAACAAATTAGGCGTGCAAATTTCTTTATATTCTCACAAATAGTCGCAGATTGTTTTTATTATCAGCGTGAAGATCGGGCAGGTTTGTAAATAAAATAAATTGATAAACATCATTGTTGAGTGCGAGACGTTTTTCCTTATTGAATGATCTTATAAATTGGATACAAAGAAGACACAAGTCGTTAACAAAGCTGCTTATAAAAAACGTCGAAAAACACTTATCGCGCTCTAGTGCGAATCGTCGACTGTCACTTCAAATCCCGTCGGCGCGGACACAACGGGAAGAAGCAACAAAATAACAATCGAATAGAGCATCCACGGAAATGAGGACCGAAGGAATGATTACGGACGACCCCGCGGGAATGGTTGTCTCTTGAAAAAGGACTTAATCTCTCAATTCGCTAAGGAGTTAAGCTTTAAAAAATATTTCGATAGGCAACAAAGAGCCCCTCGGTTCGCGGTGTCTTTGACACGTCGCCGCCGGATTTTTTCGCGAGATCTCTTTAGAGACGGGATGTCACTCCGTTTGTATCGGCTTTGTTGCGAGAGGTTAAGCGGCGGTTTATTAGGCTTCGCTTCCGATTCGCAAACAGAGGGGCCGCTAACAGATTCAATTTTCGCGTTTTTTTTTTGCGTGTAACTCACAAACTGCGACACGTTTTATAACGTTTATATCCACACACGAACCTTGCTCACTCACAATCGATATGAAAATGTGACGAGTGGGGTCGCTTGGCAGCCGTCGGTCCTTAATTAAGAATACGTGACAAAAGACGAGACGTGCACCCAAACACAAGTCGCGCCGAAAAAGGTCCGGATTACATAACCCTTCTGCGCTTTTGATTTTAAACGTCACGCGAAGTGCCAATGCCGGACGGCGAAGTCTAATTTGAAAGGAGACTTGACAAATCTGGCTCCGGTCCCCTCGTTTAATCGAGCCGTCGTTACACGTGACGTCGATATGAATGTTGATACAATGAAATAATAGCGCGGAGTCGGCGGTCACTATGGTTACGGGGCGGGTCGGTCGGAAGCCGTAGTTGAATGGAGCCGTGAAACGCTTTTAGTCCCGTTTGACCATTTAGATAGGGTCAGCATTTTGGATGCTGATTCAACTCGGTAGCCGAGATAATTAGCAGGCAAACAAGGAGCTGTGCCCGCACAACTTTCACGGACCGTTCAGGTGCTCCGCAAACACTGCTGCAAGAAGTTTAACAGCAGTTTAATTGCGGTACGAAAACAGAAGCGCACGGAAAACACTTTAGTTTCTATGAAAGAAACTTGCCGGGTACATCGGGGCTAACGAGAATAACGAAAGCCATGTTTGAATTTGAAATTTATTATTAAACGTTCGGCGAAGCATTTATGTTGGACTAAATATTTTGAAGGGAATGGAATGGAAGATATACAAAAATACATAATATGTATAGTGCTCAATTCATCATCCAGATATTTTCCCGACCGTAAGTCGAACCCGGATCCTCCACGCAGCACAAAAGACAGTTGAATTTGTTGTTAACGGTTTGTCCGATTGAAAATATAAATAGTGAAAGTTATGTAATAAAGATTGAACTACATATTTACATTTCTATGTATAAAATGACCTTTATAACATAGTCACGTTTCATTCTAAGAAGAGGTTCGCGTCAAACAGTGAAACTATATTATTTCAAAACTAATTACAATTTCACATCTCAATCTTTTTAAATATCGAGGCTCAGTATATTAAGCAAATGCAAATAAAAAATATTCATCCAAAAGCAGCGGTATAACGCAGAGAAAATCATTCATCTTTCTTATATTTACTTTACCTAGTACCCGTTAATTTCATTAATATCCCCCTGAACACGCACTAAGAAACCTGTCCCTCTATATTTGAGATCCAATAGGGATTTGGTCCCAATTATGTATTGAGCGAAACTTGGCTATATCGCTTCGCATGTGAACCCCCGCTTGGGATTATAGACTTTAGTAAGAATTAAGATCTTTGCGACCGATGGAATACGATATATGGCAATTCTCCTTACATTTGACGATGCATATATGAATGTTAATAACTAAAATTGGATGCCCGTTCAAATGATAGAAATCCCTTTTTAAGTTTACAAAGTTCACAATGAAAAATTTCAGTTTATTCAAATTATATTTTGTAATTTCTTTCCTACATTATAAAATATTAACGCAAATAAAACAATCTATTACGACACAATTGAAAATACGAGAGCTAAATCCAGTAAATGGCTATCTGAGTGTTTTAAGACGTGTGTCGATGTTTTTTTTTTCACTATACAAATACAGCGAAAGGGCATCATGTCATTTGATATCATCAATGTAAGGTATGCAATTAATTTCAAGAAAGGTCGTTCTACTTGCGATCTTATACAGACTCTTTGAGGACTGTCTTGCAATGCCTTAGGTCTTAATGTTTCAATCCGGATGCACTTCTAAAAGCAGAATACGAAACAGTTATATTTGCTGTTATCATCACAGATGTTGAATTAAATCTTACATGCTCAAAAACAAGTAATCTGCTTATCAATTAACCTAAACATAAAATGGAATGCCTCAAACGCAATTAAGACATAGATACAAAATTAAAACCTTAGAACGTTCATCGAGCATCTAAACAACTGTACAATCTTCAAAATGACATAATAACCTAAATGAGCAAGTGAAACTAACTGTTGTTACGTTCATTACCCCGGCTGTAATTCCGGGCGCACCTCACTCCGCTATCGATCGCGGGAAGCGACAGAAAACTTTCTAGACGGCTTTTATATGCACCGACTCTTCACCCTGCAAGTATAGCGGTTGCTCGACGAATCCGCGTATTGTTTCGCAGTACGACCCGGTCATTTGATTGGGGAATGATCCGAAATACACGAATATCGTTTAGACTGCACAAACGCTTGGAAATATTATCGGTACTAATGGATTTAATTAAATATACTTTGATAATACACGAATGCACTGCGCTGTATTGCAGAAATTGGACAAATGAAATAAGTTTCGATATAACTTGTAAAACGAATGAAAATCAATAAGCGAGTGTAACTAAATTTGATTTAGACATCGGGCACTGTATTGGAAATGTAATAATTATAAATTTCCGTGTGCTTTAATTGTATTACTATATGTCTATGATCTTCTCTGTTTAGTTTTAGTCTGTTTCATTAAGGGCACCCCTCTTCCATTTCGTACGTGTAATCGTCTATCGGTGAAAAACAGAAAGACGCTTTTGGTGAATTAAAAAACCCTTTTTGAGGGTGCGATCGGCGGATGTAACGAATAATTACGGGTCAGGTTTTTCGCGTGCGCTGCGAAGACGTGTAACATGACGTCACGACGTCAACGGGAACGCGGCGTGCATCCGACAACTGATTGGGGTAGCAACGTTTTGCGCAAGAAAGGTGCGGCCTATTCTGAACGATGCGAGTGAGGTTACAATAAATAAATCTGATCGTCGTAGAGTTGCGTTGCCGCCGACTTGTCCAAAGCGGTACTTTTATAAAACAGATTTAAACAAACTCGTAAAAGAAATTTGGCTTATGTCGCATGATGCTGATGGCTCTACTTGGTCGTCGATTGTTTCCGCTACTATCAGCATATCGCCGTCGTGTGCGCGCGCTACAACCGTCCGGAATAGGCTGCCGTGACGTAATCGTATGATCCCGTGGGGTAAGTCTAATCAGCTATGAAAATTAGGTTCCGCCGCGTATCTACCGCTTTGTGCGCCGGAATTTAATTACTATTTGGAAATACTGTACACATGTAACATTCTTGATGTTCAATTTATGTTTCGTTAAATTGACGGCGGTAATGACACGAATAATACGCGTTTGAAGTATCAATTAACCGTTATGAGAAGCCCAACAGTAAATATATAATATGTATATTATGGAGTCTTTAGAGATGTACTGTAAATAATATTCCTTTCGATTTATGACTTTCTTGATTGGTCTTAACAAGGTGGATGTCATGGAAGGTTTTTATGAACATAAGTTACCAACCAATTCTATCCGGCTCGAACTTGTTGTACGTTCTACGGAAGATAATGTAAAAATTAAAGTCAAACTAGACAAGTTGAAAACGCCGACCGAAGTCATTACAGTGCGAAAAATTGTATGATATAAAAGGAATTTTATATATGTATTTATTTCACTAGAAACTTGTTTATTTATAAGTTCACGTAGAGTAACCTATGGGGAAGATGGGACTCAAATCATCCATCAAACAATTAGTCTGACGATCAATCATCGGGTCGATCACTCCCCGGCCGCGGCTCGCGATCATTTTTTTTTGATACCACTCTTTTGCTAACCGCTGGGGAGTTGTTAATCAACATGTGAGGTGTCTATTTCATTTCTGAAAATGGGTTGAACATGACTGAGTTAGGGAAATTTTTATAAGGATCATTTTATATACACACGCAATAATCGTCGGAATGCCTGACTCATTTGAATTTGATTAAATAATGTCACAGCATTAAATCGAATTTACTTAACATTACGCCACGTCAGAGGATGTATTGAACCTCGCTAAGGAAACACAATATTTCACAAACATATCCACTTTAAGTTTATGCATAATGTTAGTATGTTACGACATTCTTGAAATCAAAGAAATGTGTCGTGTTTGTTAAGACAATAAGAATAAAAGATAAATAAAAACGATTGGAACGAACGATTCAAACCGACACTGTTTCAATCTCGATGACATTATCCAACAAAACGTTGCGATATAAAAAGATGAACAATAATTCTTTTTTATTACGTGCTAAAGTGGGAATCTCATTGTCGGCGAGGAAATAAATAATAATAGAAAGGAAAAAGATGAGAGAAAAGAAAAATAACGCAACATAAAATATTAAGATTCACCCAGGATTGGCATCATTGTGCGGTCTCGGAGATTTCTTTAAAAGGGGCGCGGATACCTACGTCTTTGAATGTTAATGCCATTTGCATATCCGAAGTCATGAAATAAATCAGCCGAGACGGACAGCGGGGACGGCTATTCATTATGCCTCCTTTGTCTATGCAAGTAGCAATTAATGTTGAAATTAAATCATCCTTATTTTTCTTTTCTTGCTCTTGGCTACACTAACATTTTTTTTTCGGTATAAACAAAAAATAAAATTAAAAAAAATACCGTACAGTTTTACTTTACTTGTTAGTTATTACCT
The DNA here is from genome assembly GCA_018245675.1 of Agara michaeli. Classification (NCBI taxonomy): domain Eukaryota; kingdom Metazoa; phylum Arthropoda; class Insecta; order Lepidoptera; family Hesperiidae; genus Agara; species Agara michaeli. The sequence continues at coordinate 3,441 of DWDX01000932.1, read as the reverse complement.
ATTCCATCACTAAAGAAAGTATTCGTATATCGTACAATACTTTCACCAGTATTGTTAAATGCTGAATATTTAATTTTAGTTTCACAATAGGTTCACAAAGATATAATAAAAGCTTTACACGCTATGTGCCTTAAAAGATCCGACTACCTTTTATTCATGATCTCCGAAATAAAGTTCAAATCACTTTACGTTGTGAAAATCCACATAGAGAGGGCTCACCTATTTGGATAATGCTGGGAGCCGCCATCAAATTGCACGTATTGTGCGCAAATGCGAGAAAAACGGAGAAAGTGTTAGGGCAGTATTTACATAAGTTGAGACAGAGGGTTGTGATACGTATGAGTAGCAAAATATTCAGGGCCGAGGTGATGAGAGCCCTCCGGCCGACAGTCATGCATACCCTTACGACGGGGAAAATATTTTCAAGCCGTGCAATAACGCAATATTTATGAAGTCAGAAAAAATGGCACCAAAAATAGTGTGGGTACTAAGATTTACAATTGATGGATTACAAGAAATTTTATCGTTTTTAATTGTTTAGAAACTATTTTTAGGGTTCACGCTGATAAAATTGCGTTTGCTTAAAAGAAAGCGTCTATTCTGTCATAGATTAATTTGAAGGAAATTTAATTATTACAGTTCTTTGTCAGAGGATTCCTTGCAGAGAATGACAATCGGCGCTTCGGTTTTGTCGATAAATCCATGTTAAAACATTTAGGAGTTAAGCGGCTTGAACTGTTTGCGTAAGTTTGTGGCAAAACAAGTTATAGCGGTAGTAAAAATACGGCTTTTGTTTACAAACAGAGAGTTATCGATTATTCGGGCGGCAAACTTTTTTATGAATTAACCGCCAAACAAGTAAAGAAGAACAATGAAAAAACAAACTCTTCAAACAAAAATCGATGACAATCTGGGCCAAAAACTTTGCAGAACTTCGCCGGCAAAAAGATTTATATACTTATAAAAAACTGAGCGGGAAAAGAACTTTTCGAAAAACTTTAAATTGCGACCTTGAACCAGCGAACTTTGTTTCAGATTACTATTAGTGAAGTTGAAGACGGAAAGTTTTTAATGGGAAGGGGTTGGCGGTCTACGTCATTTCTGCGTCATTGCTGGCTTCGTGCAATGCATGATGGAAACATAGCGGTGCCTACCTCGCCATACTTTCCAAAGTATCTACTGAACTCACTGTCTACGTGAAATATTATCTGCTAAAACACGATAGAATATCCCACAGGATCGTATTTCAAAATATATAACATGAAAAGTTTATACCATAAAATTATATATAATATCATTAATTTTACTTGCTTCTTGTGCTGTGAATAATCATTTTATTTCAAAATCCCAAAAACTCAACATTCAAATTGTTTTATTAATTATAAGGTACATACATACACTCAATGAAGGTCATGTTTTAGTCATCTCACTTCGGCTTTGTGTGCCTTACGGGCTTTAGTAGACCGGGAGACAAAAATCCGGTGAGAAAAAAAAATCCCAGCACTTATGCTTGTATAAGCCTTAATATTAATGTAGGTGTAATTCAAGTATATACAGAGTTGAAGAGCGATGAACTGGGATCGATAGCGAATAGGCAAATAAGCGCCCGCGGCCGACATTAAACTTTCGGGTCCGTTTTAATGAAACAATTACTCCAAGCAACTCCAGCAAATTTAGGTCACTGTGTTTAATATAAGCTCTATTAGTTCTGTATATGAGTTATTTACTGTTGTACATTAAATATTTGACTAGGTCTATTTATTTATAAACAGTTAATTGTATGCTGAATGTAAAGTCATATATTACAAAATATCTTTACTCACGTTTAATTTGACATCACACGATTCGTTTTTCGTCATTTTTGTATGTATTATCGTCGGTTCGTCATTTGTCTATCTTATTTAGGCATTCCATTTTTGAAATTCCTTTCCAAAAAAAAGAAACAACTGTAGTAAACGTTGATTGATCCTATTTCATTCGGGCGTTTATTCACTAATAAAGACGAAAAGAGTGCCTTGTAAAACAATGTTTCGTCAACATTTCCATCTAAAAGGCATTTAAAAGGAGCAGCTTCGTCAATTGCGACATCGTTTCCTTTATTAACTGTTAACTACGACCGGGTGTTTATGTAAATTGTTATTGCTTTTTTTAAGAAAAAAAAAATCTCGTTTGACACGTCTTTGGAGAGGTCGCCTCGTTATTACTGGAGATCGCTCCGCGCGGCACAATGGGATTTTGAAGGTAAATAAGTCTTTAAAAGAGGAATAAGTAAATTAGAAGCGACAAGATAGGAATCTCCCCTATTTTTTCCGAAGGTTGGGGCGAGAAAAAAACGATCGCCTTTACGTTGGAGTCACTACGTTAATTAAGTATGGAGTTGGCTTCTTGATACTCTTGTTTCAATACTGAATGCCTATACTATACAAGTTTAAAAATATCTCATCATATTTTCAAGTACCATGTTTACTGGGTGATGATTTGGTTCAAAATGATGTTTATGACACAAAATTGGCAACAAATACAAAAATTAGATCTTTTAAATCTGGTATGATGACGGAAATTATTATTATTTTTAATTGTATGAGTACAATTGATGATAAAACACATATTATATTTGTACTAATTCGTGTTTTACAAATATTACTAAGTAATATTTTTTGATTGTAAGACAATCTGTTAAATGGATTCTTGCTAAACAAATTAATAACAAAAATTTACAGAAATTGAAAAATTGCGAATGAGATAAATCGCTTTTCAATGCATTCGTAATGACACAAATGTGAATGTTTATTATAAATGCTTGTGTCTAAAAATTCTTTCCACCATTTTGTGCCCCTAAATCTCTCAAGGGTGAGTGCCGCGACACTCTTGGCCGGTATCATAACAGCTGCTTCCACTGATACCATCCTATTAAGCCATCCGCCATTTTAGCTAAAATACTTTGCCTGTCCTCGTTACAAGCGCTTTTCTTTTTAAACCCTATTCCACGGATCCGAGCTTCCTGGAATACATACATCACTCACCTTGATAGAATTGGTCGCAAAATATTTCCAACATTTACTGTATCCACATGCTAATATTCTGTGTGTTTGTGTGTATGCTTTAAATGTTCAACGCTAATTCGACTAACTACTGATTATACTGAAATAATACGATTCGTTTATTAAGTTGTCAAAACAAAAGTCTAAGCAGAATAATTTTATTTCAAGATGGACACTATTATTATGTTTTCAAAAAGTTTGTGCGAAATTTGGCGAGCTTGATTTTCGTATATCACAAACTAGTTGATAACCCCGGCTTCGCCCGCGTGTTCAAAATAGTAATGATAATAATACAAAAATAAAAAAAGTGTAACAAAATAATGTATTTATTGAAGGAAAGCTCTCAAAAAAGAAATATTTTCCCGTTTTGGCAACATTTTTCATTGCTGCTCCACTCCTA
>DWDX01000931.1:0-21719 GCA_018245675.1 Agara michaeli | reverse complement strand
ACAATTGCTTCACGGCAGAAATAGGTGTGGCGGTGGTACTTCCCCGGGCGAACCGTATACAGGTTCTACCACCTCCCAATTTAGGAATTGTATTTAGGAAGATCGTATTGATTGCTTAAATTTAGGTTCAAGGTAAGTGTCATGTGGTATGAGTCATTAACTAAAAAAATAATCTTAAACCATACGTATTCTGGTCAAGTGCGGAACAATGTCTCACAAATTGGTATATCTTAAATTTTTAAATAATCCTTTTAAAGATACTACTACAACATAAAAGGGTGGAGTGCATGTAAACATATGTAATATATATCATCGACTTCCTATAGATCCTTTGATAATAATCTTTTCAAAAACATATTTTTTATTTCGAATACCTAAATGGAACTTTCATTTAACAAGATTCATTAACAGATTTATTAATTTATAGCTTACTTGAATAATTATAACAATAATTTGATACCTCTACAATAAATATATTATGTAATTACAATTAATTGAAAATGGCAGTTGAAGGACGTGGCATTTATCTAATACGCAATATTAGCATTTACAAAGAGCATGATTTGCCAACCCGCTTTGAAGTCGTCAAAAACTTGGAACTGCCAATCAAGTGATTTTAAACTAAACTTATATCATCGAAGTATTTTGTACTTAATTGGTACTTGCGAGAAGTGTAAAATGATAAAGGATAATAGAATTACATATAATAATAACTATAAAAGTTAGATATATAATACAATAATACCAATAAATTAGCGTGCAATAGATTAACAATATGAGATGTAGTGGTAAGTATGAATAGCGTAATACGAGTACCTACTTACGATAAGGCAAGCGGCACTATTACTATAATAACGCATGGAGAGATTTCATATCAAAAAAAGATTGTACGATAGGCACTAGACGCACAAGAAATCGTCTGATTTATTAATTTGATTAATAGTTGTTAGGAGCATTTTCTGATCATTTTATTTTAGCCGTGACCACGATTCCTGCTACGTCGATATATCGACATACTTCGTCGATAGTTCAATATAGAATTGTCAATCAAATCTTTTGGCACAATATGTCAATTAGGGGGTCAAAAGCAAATTTTATTTAGAATGCCAACGCTCACATATTGTGCTAGTCGTATTAATTAAATACAAGCCCCTGAGTCCATTTTACGAGTCCCGTTAGAGTGGAAACTCGTTTCGTTTATCCTCTTCCACTCATAAGCAATTACATTGCGAAACGACTTTCCGAGAGTCCCGAACGTGCAAAGATATTAAGCTATGCGGGTTTAGGGTTTACAGCTGAATGGGAGACAGCTATTTGAGCATGAAACGTTACATTTTTACAGCATTGGACAAAACAGTTCACTTTACGAAACGGTCTTGTTCCGATTCCCGTTTCGCTTCAGTTTGTACGTTGCATTCATACGACTTTACCGTAGTTCCAACATACATATTTTGTTGAACATGAATAGAATTCGGATCTTAGAAATATTTCTGTCGGAAAATTCTAAACCTTTATATTCAGAGCTGTTTGTGCGATGGCAATGTTGCACTATAAGGGGTTGGTAATAGAGGTGAATACATATGTTTTCACATAAGAATGGTTTTCATAAGCGTGTGCCTCACAGGTTTGATCCTAATATGGATATACGCAGAAGACGGATATAGCAATTTACGAGTAAGTTCGTATTTTGTACGAGAAACAAAATAGGAACACACTTTTCTCGAAAGCAAAAAAATTATCGCTTTTAATTTTGTACAGTGATATTTACAAATATTTGAGTTCAATTTACAGATATATCTGTAGGGCATTATTATTAACACAACGCATATTAAAAACTAAGTAACTAGACACATCAACCTAACTGTAACCACTCTTCTAATAAACTACAAATATATCATTCGTTAGGAATGCTACTCGTTCGCGCGAGATTACAAAGAACAATAGACGAATGCTGAACCATTAACCGGAGAAAAAATTACCGTGCTCGAGCAAAATAAGAATGAGATCTCCAACAACAAATATAACTGAGTACAGTACACTATTTGACTCAACAGGAAGACGGGTGCTATATCGCAGAAATGTAAATTAACAACTGGATAAACCAAACAAAAGTGCACTAACTGAAATTTTTCTCCACTCTGTAACTAGTGGTTTAACTGCTTCCACTTTACGAGAGCTCGCCTCGTTTTTGCCTGTTTACACGGAAGTTAGCCGCTCCACACAAAGAGCTAAACAAAAAGTACAGTAGCAGTGCTGATTGTATCTGCGGGTGATTCAGAAACAGTCAGGTGCAGAACAAAGGCTATTATTTCATCGACCACAATGCCCTGAAGCCCATAAATTACAACAGTATATCTCTCAGTACACACTCTTATCTAAGATATTAAAAGTTATGAAAGCGTTGCCATTAGCATAGTTACCTTTTCTACAAACGGGCGAAACCTTCAAAACACACCGCAGTGCCTTTGGGATACAATCGACTATGTGAGATTGTTAAAATCCTTCTGTGGTCTCCCTCTGCACAGTTCGAAGGACTCTGAGAGATTCGATAGGAATGCACCGGTATCCTCTCCTACCTCAGGTCCTTACGGCAATGTGTGGTTACACACGCTGTCGTCCTTCCCGGGTCGCTCGCTGAATGGTTCGAGCTCCCACTCGAGCCACCCACTATTCGCGGAAGCCTCCTTTTGGTCGCCTCTTTCAACAAACAAGAGATACCGTCGCTCTATCGTAGTCTCGAGCTACAGGGATAAACTATAGTTATCTAATTTTACATATATTTTACGTATTAGTATGCCTGTCATCGTATGTTACGCAAATATTGCAACAACACCAAAACGCAAAGTACTTACTCTTAATAAGCCATTTGAGTATTACTATGGGTTAGGTATAACGAGTGAAAATAAAATATATGCAGATAGGTAAATAAACGGGCAACGCCACGGTGCTAGGTGCAGAAGATTTTATTAAATCTTCAACATGTGCACTTCAGGCGAGAATCTAGATTCGAATATAACGGGCGTATTGGAGGCAAGTTGTCTGAAACGAACCGCTTCCAAAATCGAATATTGCTACTCATAAAACTATATCCGAATCTAGATTTTACAGCAGAGACATTACATTAGACAAATGTTTTATTTTACGATGAAAGGTGTAGCTTTATTTAATGTAATGAATTTATCTATATATTTCATAATATTGACAATTAGTATATCATGTAGTAAGTATACCCTATAATTATAGGTAAGAACGGCTTCAAGTATATTTGGGTTTTCATTTGAAAATTAGTTGCGTTAATAGGTAACATTGATTATGGTTCCATCGCAAAAGAATTTCATCTAAATGTGTGACTTTGAAATTCAGCCTCCCAGTCTCTATGAGAGGAGACTCGCGTCCAGCAATGGAACACGAAAAGGGTCTAAAAAAACCATTTCATTCTTAAATAATTATGGAACCCAAGCCTAGCCTATTGTTTTATTACACACCAAAATCTAAATTTTATACTGTCATTTTAAAACCGTTATGTATCAACATTTACAACATCACTTCAGTAACTAATCCAATGGAAACTGTCAAGCAATATGTACCCTAATATTTCCTGAGTCTGCCCTTATAACAGCAGTAAAGAACAAAGTAACTTACTAATTAGCCCCAAAAACCTTATTTAAAGGCCAGGGTTGTACCTAAGTAGCGCCAACGTTGCGTACGACTGGGGACAGCGTTTAATTCACAACGCCAGTAATTTGTCGACGGCGTACGGTGCATAATTTAGCGGAATAACGGCCAGATCCGACCGCACTTAAAGTGTTAAGCCGCGATGTGATAGCGTCATTAATAACTTACTACACTTAAGCACACCTTCTTACTTATTCACTGACATAGACAACTTGATCGTCAGGTGTAGTCAGTACTTTATCACTTTCAATAAATACAATGAGTGATTACATGACTAATATGAAGAAAGAATCTCCTGCGAGATTCAGTTCTGTATATACATACCGGGCACTATGTAAAGAAAACTAACTGATGAAGCAATTTTTTGATATGACTATGATTTTATTTTCGTCCTTACATGTGGACGATTACGGTAACATTTAATAGAGTCATGTAACAGTTATTAACAGTATAAAATAGGTTTATTCAATTTTTTTCGTAAAAATTTCGTCTTCTTTATAATTTAATTAAATCAAATATAATTCAAGCATATTCAAAGAGCAACCTTCCAGGGTCTTAATAGATGATAAATTTTAGACTTTATTAATTAACGTCGTCATCTGAAATCAATTAATATAATATTTTTAAACACAGCTGTCTCTATAAGTGACGTACTCTGTAAAACAAACTCTTGTTTTATATACTCTGCACGTCTTCACTAATTGATACCTACCCAACACATTACGCCCCTAATCTATCGACATTATGTTGGTAATCAATGGTCATATTTAAATATATGATTGGCGGCGATGCTTATGCTCTGGTAACGCAAAACCACAACAATGTTACTTGATTATCATCAGCCGCCACAACTATTAGGCTGGCTGTTATTATATTGACTTAATCGATTTAACACCATTCACCTTATGATTAAATTTACAATTTTTCACGTAGCATTGAACTACAAAATCATATGATTCATATGAAAATTTCACAATGTAGATAGCTCTAATTAGAGTTCTACAAAGTGATAGAGGCCTATGTGAAATCTTGGACTGGGGATCCATACTAAACGTTGCGTGAGTTAAAATATAGTAATAATATTTATACATATATATGTACATACATACTTGTATAGCATCGAAATTAGATATACAACTACCATTGCGTTTCCCCTGTCGCAGACAGCCTTCTCTAGTATTTTGTGCTCACGCGTCGCTTACTTTGTAACGTTTGTATGATACATGCTTAATTTTATTGATTTATAAACTACTATTTAAGTAAACGTATTACATAACATATAATACAATTTTCAGCTACTATAGAAAAATGTACCTATCTCCACTCGGTACCCAAAGTCGTAAAAATAATATAACACATACATACATACCGTCACGCCAGGTCCCTAACGGGGTAGGCAGAAAGCACCGAGTGGCAAATATCTCTGTCCTTACAAACCTAACGCGCTTCGTCTACATTCATCATTCTCTTCATGCATACAATATAATGATAATAATTATATGAGTAGTAAAGATTGTGATTCGTAGAAGCCTTAAGAAGTCTCCAATTTAATTAACTTTCAGTAACTCGTCCTTAATAGCCATTTGCCTCAGTAGCTGTCGAATAAAATGAGTCGTAATATACTTACAAATAAGGAATACCATTCATTTCCTTATCTTAGAGCGTTTATCTCTACAACCGCATTTAGTTTAATGTTATGATGTTTCGAAGCGACTGAAGAAGATTAGGCGTAACGAAATCCACATGAGAACATTAAGAACAAAAACAGTGATGTGTGCAGCGAAATCAGGGTTGTCAGATAAATACCCGACAACACTAATTATATACCTTATTTTGGAAAATTATCAGATATTTATAGTTAATTGTTCTAATTGTTGTCTCAATTGTGATGCTATTGTTTTCCTCTGAGAAACTACTTTGCGTAAAGCTGGTGAGAGATCCCACTTTATAATGTTTCACTTTGTTTACTTAATGAAAATTTACTAAGTTCTATGACGTCGGTTAACGAAAACCCTAACAAAATTCCATTGAAATCACACATATCCATTGAAATTCGAACACCCTGCAACCCTAGGCTGGGTATCAAAAGGTCGAAGCGGTTCGGAACCCGAAGAAATCTCTAAGATTTCCCTTCACATTTATTTTTTGGCTGCGCTACGTCGTGGCTCTCTCGTGACCAATACGAATGTGATACAATTTGTCAGGTTTACGTGGTTATTTGTACGTGAGCCGTGCGCAGGTGTGAGCCCACGGCCTCGTTCCCCGGAATAATAATGACTGATTCGACTTGAGAAGTCTTAGCGAGCTACCGCCATCTCTGAAACACTTAGCCGGTACCCTCATTTAAGCAGCTTTACGCCCTCCAACAAATATAACTCAAACACAAGTCAGTTACAACGACTTGTGTGTTAACTAGAAGTGATTTATACTTACAATCCTTTACTTAAGCTTACAATTTGAAATTCTGCGAATCTTCGAAACTTCTTTTACAGCAATAGGTATTATGAAACGTTAATTTATAACACTGTAATTCATTTTTAATATTAGAAACAGCAGGAATGATCTGCTACCAAAATATTATGAATAATATAATTGGTTTAACGATAATAAAAATTATTTATTAAGATATCAATATAGAAATAGCGCGTGTTTATAAATTGTAAATAAATTATACTAGTGTAATAAATATAAAGTGATTTGTTACCGTATGCTTTATATATCTACATTTTTATATAAGTAACATGTACATAGTATGTAGGTATATGTGTAATAGCAATTCGTTTACGAAAAAGAGCATACAAATAAATTCCTTTCATAGACGCACTTACTTTGAAGATTCCCCATCGTAAAGGGTGCAGGATCAATCCTGCGACACTCCATAGACAAATAAAATTCCGAGATACTTATTTATATATTTACAGAGCCCAATAAAATCACTAGGTATATTTTATTTATCGTTTCGGCCTACTTTTGCAAGCACCCGTTTATGATACAAAAGTATTACAAATAAAAGGCCACATGATCGCCCCATTCCGGCTGAAGAATAAAAGGCAGACCTAGTTTTACAAAGGAAATATTCAAACATTCGGAACACACGGCTCCATATTCAAATATCGATTTCCAACGTACTTTCCATATTGAGGATTTAATAAAATCGCTGGTATCCAGCATCTCGGCTGCGCCGCCTATCTCCGCGTCCGTTTTATTTTAGTTTCACGACATGCTGCTTTATTACCTTTCCATTCATGTTTAAAACTAATCGTATATACTAAATGTGTTTACAATACCCACATATGTGATACCGAATGAAATTTTATATTATCTTTATTTATTTGAAACTCTAACATACATAATGATTATAAATGTAATAGAATATCTGGTACAAGACTTTCCTTATATTTAAATAACATTATAAATATGTATTGTTGTACTCCAGGCTGAAGAATAAATATTAAGAGACATAAGGCATTTCAACTCAACCCTCAAGCGTGGCAACATATCTAATTATTCTAGTGTACTACTTAACACGTCTACTTACTTTCTATGTCTACTCTTATATATAAAAGGAGATAGAACAAAAATATCTAGATTGTTTTAAATGACTATATGTGCACAAAGTAAAATTAGGTAAGAAATCCTTACAAGATACAAATTCCATTGGAAATGTACAATGATTTCGTTGAAGTGGAATGTTTTAGATTCAGTACACGAGCGACTACGGCACCGGCGCTAGGCGTGCGACGTGCACTATATTGTATTGTCACCGAAATCCCTACAGAGGCGCCAAAAACCAGATTCAGTTTGCAACTATTCTTATACTAAGCCACCCCAATATTTTTTATAATAGAAACTCTATTATACAGATATATTACCTACTTCCACTTAATCATCTATTAAAAAATGTAACTAAAATCAATGAAATTCAATATTTTTTATAAATTGTAAAATTGTGTGGAGTTGGACTATGAGCTAACCTGATGATAAGTGAGATGCATTCTAAGATGCAGCATGCTTGTCTAGAAAATGACTTGTCACTCTTGCTTTGAATAATGCCAAGTTATACGTATCGGGAAAAATAAGAACCGAAAGGGAGTTCGATGCCTTGACTGTCTGCACCACAAGACATCTGGCAAAACGTTTCGTCCGATTCACAGAAGTCTCAACCAAGTATGGATGGTAGCCTGTAATACGTGTTAACGTCCGATAGTAGAACGGTTCTGGTGGAATAAGACTGTAGAGTTCCTGCGCAACTCTTCAAAATGTATCCGATATAAATCTTTCAGACGAGCAACTCGCCTCCGATGCTCGAGGTTATAAAGCGTCGATCTAGTTAGCAAGTCATGGCTAATGATTCATCTGGCACGTTTCTTCACAGATTCCAAGGAATCCCGCTGGTACTTGGCAGACCCATCTCACAAGTGACAACATAAACAGGTGAATCGAATCATTCACGACCTTATTTATTTAAATTCCTCGTACATAGCCTTTCCGTCTTTCAAGCTATATTTGAAATTATAGGATTTGATAGGAAAGCAATTCATCTGTGTGAGTAATCTTAAAATACTTCAGATAAAATGTAGGTTCTATTGAAAATGTACAATGATTTCGTTGAAGCGGAATGTTTGAGATTCAGTGCACGAGCGAGTACATCGCCTTGGCTAGGCGTGCGACGTGCTCTATATTATGTTGTCGCCAAAATCTTTATAGGCGCACAAAAAGTTTATTTTGGTTACAGTAAAATGTTTTATAATATAAAACATTATACTTTATAATATTTCTAAGCTATTGAAACGCTTCGCGCTTACTTATCAGAATATCGTATAACACTTTCATAAAAATAACATTTATATACTTGATATATAGAGAAACGTAACATCACGCCTGATATATAGAGAAAACTATACCTAATAAGGATGTTCCGTTGAAAATGTAGAACGACCTGTTTCCATGTGGGAAATTTCAGATTCAGTATACGAACGAGCACGAGCCTTTCTGCGCTAAACCTGCGACGTGCACATCATTGTAAGACGAACCCCCATACCCCACCGTTTAATACGACCACAAATCGACGTGTTTGACGATGTTCCAAGTAGAAGTCCGTAACTTCTGCCAAGATTTACACCGTGAAACCAATTCAAACTGTCAAAGGTATCAGAACTCCTGTCATAGTGAAAGAGATTTTGGACCGTAGTCTAACATGCCGGCCAAGTGCACATGCGCAGCGCATACACCTCACAATCGCTATAACGGTGAAGGAAAACATCGTCACGAAACCTGCACACCTTACAGTATGTTATAAAACATATAATATGAGAAGAGAGCGGTGTCCAGCAGTGGAGGAATAAATGGAGCCGAAGAAAAATTCATTACTAGTAGGTACTCAAACTTTTGAAGGCCGTAAAAGGCAAAATATGGCTTGAACTAATAATCCTGTAACATTTTTATATGTAACCATATTTGTGCAAATAAACGTCTTTGTCTTTGTCTTGTTTGTCAAAAATTTACTCGCTTTAAGTATCTGTTTTATTTATGATAATATATAAGGCATACCTAATAAGAGAATAAACAATTATTAAAGTTAACACCCTATTCTAAATAACAACAATAAGACGCACAATATTAAAAATCAGACTGAACTTCCAAATTCCTAGAACTTGTCTAAATTTAAACCGCGGCTCGTGAAAACCGCCGTCAATTCCAAATCCAAACATTAATTAGAGGAGATATCTTTAGTTCGAGGGGTATTCCTTTAGCTATCTGACGACACAGACTGGCCTGAAGGCAATCTTAATTAACCGGGGCTCGATTATTAATTCCCGGCGATTCAGTAATTGAAGGAATGCCTTCCGTCACCCCTGCCCTCTGCGGGCGCGCTGTGAATCGTCTGTCCATTAATCTCCACTCATCGAGTTTCCAATATTGAGCCCGAGAACACTTGATATCATTACAGTACCGATGGACCCAGACTAGGTGAGACTGTAACATGCAAATGTGACGCGTAAATTTCTTATTGCTATATAAATAATATTGTCCTATTGCGTAACATTATTATGTTGGGCTTATTGGAAATAATCTACGTGCACTAAAATTTGTTACGTTAGGTTAAAGTTATTCAGGCTCAATATGCAAAAATATGAAGTTCAATGATCGCTACAAGAGTTAACCACAGAGCCACATGATTTTCTAAATCCTTGTGTATTACCTGTAAAATAAATGTGGCTAAATGAATAATTGTATTAATCATCCAAAAGTTAAATGCTTGGTTAAATTGGTATTTTAAAGTAGGTCGCTGCCTTTGCCTACCTATAGAGATAATTAAGTTTAATGAGCATTATTTGTGAATTTAGTTATCATATATTTATACAAATAAGTCTGCAATATATTATTACGACACTGTCGTAGGAAATGACCGCAACTATTTTCCAGTACTTTGTGTGCAATGGATAATTTCTGTGTAAACACGGAACGAGTTGAGCTCTGATAAAGTGGAAACAACTAAAACACCATTTAAAATGTAAAGAAAAATGTTTACTTAGTTGTTTACACAAATAGTTTCCTTCCTTCCGCTTCAATTATATGTTTGCGATGAAACAGTTATTTTGTTTTTCCAGTTGGAAAACAGATTTATGTACACTATAAAATGTGAGTATAAAATCTGAACAAAACCCCTTAAATTATGACATGATCTCTAAGGTTTCGGTCTCTTTTTCAGTTCTTTTTAATAAATAATACGACAATTAGGTAATGCGAATAAATCCTACAATATATATAGAGTGTCCTGTAGAGGCTCAGTTGGCTAGCGAAAATGGTGTTAGTATACCTTACTCATCATCATCATCATCATCATCGCTCGCTATAACCGTGAAGGAAAACATCGCAAGGAAACCTGCACACCTAGAGTATGTAATAAAAATTTATAATGTTTCTGAGGTGTGTGAAGTCTGCAAATCCGCACTTGGCCAGCGTGGGAGAGCGATAAAAACAAACTGAAAAAGTGAAAAATTTCTTACTCACCTTTGCAAAATAATTTTAAAACTATCGACTTCCGCAACGTAACGCCATGAGTTATTATCAATTGAAAACTTCAATTCATACCTATGTATACTTATATATGTATGTCTACATATTCACTACAATGAAGAACCCATTCAAACTTAATAAAATACAACTTTGACACTCTCTGTAAATATACTTTGACACTCTCTGTAAATAACTCAATTGCACAGCTTTGTAATGTATCTTCTTACTTGCATGCACTTCTCACTTCTCACTACGCGCCCTGGCATGTTATATACGAGTACAAGAACTCTGCAACTTCCGGTAAAGTAAGCGGGTGAAAGTTCTAGATATTTTTGTACAAATATTCAAATATCCTCTTTACGCTGCAATGCCTGACAAGTAGAACTACTACTACTACTACATTTCTTTAAGTAACGATATTGAATATTTACGGCGTTTACGATATTGAATATTTTAAAGGTTTTAAAGGTCATAATTTACAACGTAGTCCTTGATTATTATTATTATTCAAAAAATCAATTACCGTTATTGTGTACTTTTCTATTCATGTACCTACTTCTGTCTTACAATATTAATGATAATGTTTAACATAAATTTAATGTTTTTATCTTTTTATGTCCACAATGCACACAGTAATATTGAATCAATTTTGCCTACGTTATTGTACATTTTAACCTGATCGGCAGAGGAATATTTGGCCCATTATATAACTGAATGAACCAATCCAACAGTACCAGGATAAAATCCTTAACACAATAAGCTTTTCTGATCGTAAATTAAACAGTTCTCCTAAAATAGACACTATCGTATATTTTCTCAGAAATATATTTGCTATTTGCTCGTAACACTTTACACATAGGGTAACATCTCTGTCAATAAATTGATGAAAGTTGACAAACATTAGGTACGTTGTGCTAATTCGGAATGCCAATGGGAGTAATATTTTGAAGGAACCGTAAATAAATTAAGAGACGATAACTTTCATATCAATCCAAAAGTACATTCATTCCGTGCAATGTTATGTCGATTTAATTAACTTTCATTTCATTTACATAACATAACATAACAACACTTTACACATAAATATCATCTAAAGCTTTTGCTGCTAAGTGATTTTAGTAGCTGCAACCACAGCACTTTCTTAATATAAAACCCTAACAGATTCTGTCAACTTAAGCTACAACAACACAAATAGTACATATTCTATTCACATAAATGGTACATCTTCATGAGACGATTGGAATAAGACATGGTATGTTTTGTCAACATTCCATTCTAGCAACGTCGTCCTTCTCCTTGGAAAGGGTTACTGCGTTTGCACTTTCATTTGTTACGGTTTGCTGACGGTTTGACAGTTATTTATTATACATCCATCGAATGAATAAATAAAGAAGTTGAAGACCTATCGTATACGTCCTTGTCATCGTGTAAATTGCGACTACCCCAGAATAGTGTCCAACCAAGAAACACTTTAGTTTTAATAAATGTACAAACACTCATTTATGATTCTTCTAATTAATCATATTTTATAAAAGCAACAGAAAAATGTACAATATATAAACCCTAAGCTAAGCGAAACATGGCACTCGAATCTGAGTCAATTGAGAGGGAAGGATGCACTGGAAAACTGTAACGTTTCATTCTCAAATCGTTACCCTTTAACCCGTAAACTCGAAGCCCGCATAGCTTAATATCTTTGCACTTTCGGGAGTCTCGAAAAGTCGTTTCGCAAAGTAATTGCTTATGAGTGGAAGCGGATAAACGAAACGAGTTCCACTCTACCGGGACTCGTAAAATGGACTCAGGGGCTTGCATTTAATTAATACGACTAGCAGAGTACGTGAGAGCTGGCGCTCCAAATGAAATCGCTTTTGACCACCGAACTGACTCCTACAGCTGAAAAACTTTAAATGACGAACCAAAAGGCCGAACTTTTACGACGTCAAAGCGAATAGGAAAAAACATCAATGCACCGTTTTTGTGTTAAATGACCCTACTGCAGTTTTACTGACAGTTTTTCATGGGGACGTGATTTTTAAAATTTAACAACTCGTTCAAAAACTTTATAACTACATGAACGCAATAAACAAAATTATACAGATAGCACATTCATGACGAGAAGGAGGATATATGTATATATATTTGTGCGTGTGTGTGTGTGTGTGTGTGTATGAATGTACGAAGATACTTCGTACATACATACATTATAATAGTACGATAATTATTATATCGTTATTATCATATTGTATAATAGATAAATAAAGATAATAAAGCACGTATATACATGGAGTAAAAAAGGACCATAATTACAGTAATGGATTTTTACTCGATTACGAGAAGTATATTTGATATGTCGTATTCAATTGATATCGACGACTCCTTTGTACGATTTCCGACAAGGCAATATTAGGTACTAAATTAAAATTATCGTAGATAAGGTTTCTTAAATTACCATTGAAAGTGACTAGATGAGAACCTTATTAACGCAAACGTTTCAATGTAATTCAAAATTTATTCAGAAATTTTTTGCATTGAAATTTTATACAAAAATTAACAATCTAGATAATATTATTTATTATTAAAGAACGATTCGTTCATGATAATACAATATGCTCTTAATGTTGCTTAGTTTGTAGTTATAGATCATGTAAAAGTTAAGGTCAATAGACTTTAATTTAGGATGAAACAAAAGAACAGGAATGGGAGACAGAGAACGATTACAGAACGACTTTTGTGTCACCGACTCGACTACATACACCTAGAGCTGTGAAACAAGTATCAAGTGTAACAGTAGCTGTCCCCGTGTCCAAAATTTTTCACTGGAATTTATCAAACGAAGGGCGAACCCTGGGCATGGTTGCTTAATAATAATTTTTTACATCAGCTATCGATTTAAATAATGATAGAATCTTCATGTACGTACATACATTAAAAGTAACCCGATATGCTTTTTTTCTTTAAAAATCATTTTCATTAATCATATTCATGACAAACCTACGAGATGCCGAAATAAACCGATGTTTCAATCTGCTACGTTACACACAATTAATATTATACAAACGCATACAATTTTCTAAAACAGTAAGAACCAGAAAGCAATAATTGTGGCTCACTAGACTCACGCCGAGGTGGTAATATCTCCTCTTGTTAGGTCGTTATTTTTTTAGGTTCGTTGTCGGTATGCAAATGGCGAATTCATTAAATAATTGTACGCTCGTCCTGAGCTTTCCTTTATATTTTTCGTCCTTGTTAAGTGTCTCTTGTCTAACTTTGTAATAGAAGTGCTTAGACATTCTAATAATGGAACCGGCTGCATTTATTTACGTTTCACGTGTCAAGATATTTAATTTACTTTTTTCAGAATTATTATTAACGAAAAAAAAGAACGGCAGGTATTTACTAAGAAACGAAATTTTAGTATCATAATTTTCAAGATGTATTTTCATATGTATGGAGCTTTTCAATGTTTCTATATTCTATTCTACCAATCTGCTCTACGATTACGATTCCTTTTTATATCCATCAGGGCTATTTCTCAATGAAATTTCATGACAACTTCTTTTATGAGTACCTACGTAACAGGATTATTATTGAAAGTATGACATACAAAATTGCTTTTTGGAGTATTCTGATACAAAAAAAATGTTATTAACATTGTTGTCCTGTCATAACGACAACGACAGCTTCGATTAAACATTTTAGACATTTGATGAAGTTATTAGAGTGCTTATCGTGTTATTATGTTGAATTTTCTAGAGAGTTCCTTTAAACTGAACGACGTTACAGAGACTAAATGACCGGACTCGCACTTGTAATGACGGAGATGTGAGACGGGATGAATCACATGAGCTATACGCGGCTGAACCTACCTAATATACTAACAGATTTTGTTGTATTAGTAAATTAATAGTTTTTTTGTATAACTTTGCCGGTAACACAATAACACATACGGGATAAACAAATTGCCTTATATTTCTCTAATATTGCCAACAAAATTGGTTTAAAAGTGAACAGTTCAAAGTTTCGCTCAGTCATCGGCGCGGCCGTGACAGCAGACCATAAACGACGATATTTCTCGTCATGACTAATGCGTGCATTTGTCGCGCCCGCAGGTGCCTGCGACGCCGTATATCAGGGGCGTATACAAACAGGCTGGGTTTACGACTAAGAATTATAGATTATTTTACTGAACTATAAATAAAATATATAATTGTTGAAAGGCATTCAGTATCTTTAAGATATCATCTCATCAGTCACAGAATATATTCCAACGTAGACATATGTTGCACAGAATACGCTTGATTCATAAAACGCTGAAAATAAAGGCAATTCGATTTTATTATCAACTAAATGTAGTAGGCACATAATTTTGACTAACTTAACATAATGAAGACCGAGATTTCGGCTATCATCGAAACAATAACTTGACGTCCAACTTGCGATGTCCTTTAAATTTCATTTAACAACACTCTTTTTATGCTTCGATATACTTTTCATAATACATCTTAAAAAACATAAGGCTGTATACCGGCTGATATGTTCATATCGCGTAATAAATCGTCGAAGAATAAGATAGATATTTCCAAAAGTTTATATAACGTATAATAAATTCTTACCAATGTGCAGGCACAGGATAGAAGTGGCGATATATCTCGTCATAACGGATTAATAGACGTATCAAGACGACGACAGATGGTACACGCGTGAAACCGACTAGTATACAACTATTTTCCTTCACTTATATAATAAGTATATTTAATAATAGGTCGGATTGAAAGAAAATATAACAGATGTTGTTGAGTGGGCTTATTTTATTTGTTAGCTTATTTTATAGTGACGCCAAAATGAAACATATTATAAAATGTATGAATAAATAAATAAATGAAATATGATAATTAATAAAGTCTTACATAACACACTCCATACCTAACAAATGCAAATATTTCATATAGTTTTATGAAGTACATTTATGACTGCAACATGCTTTATGGGCTGTTCTTATTAAAATACGAAATACATGTCTAGTCTTCTTGACTAAATTTCTTATTCTCATCATCATCAATTCGAAGCAACGCAAACAGGAAATTGGGCGGACTAGCTCCACGTTATGTATCTACACATAATATATTGAAATTAAGTCCAATCGTCTCCACGCCACACTCTGTCCTTTGTCACAAATAGGTGTCCTTTCTCGTCTGTTTAGTAAATAATACCTTCATATTTGCAGTAAAAGCTATTATATCCATAATATCTTTTAGAATTGTAATGAAAATGTTATGTACACGTAACAAACGAAAGATTATAACACAGTTTCTTTGTTAATGCTGTCTTCGCAGTAGATATAATATGGTTTAGTGTAACACACATATCACGATCGGCAGTAATTGTCAAATCCCAGGACTCTAAATATAATGTCCTTTCTCAGTATAATATAATTATTATTCGGAACATATTACAACATTTACAAAAATGTTTTGTTCCTTAAAGGAATAAAGCTACTGAATTATTAAAAGAAATTAAACTAGGTACTTCTTAATACATTAGCCACTTAATAAGAATGGCAAATCAGTGCAAAAAACGAACTCTAAGCACCAATTTGGATTTTTATTTAACTAAAGCAACATTAAAATATTTGAATCCTTTGGCGTTTGAAATCTATACAATCAAAAAGCCAGTTGAAAATGATGATTACAACTATCTGTGTCCCGGTTTCAAGAAGGATCGGTGTAGATGGTGGTCCACGTGCAATACTAGAGGCGATCATCTCAGTCTTCAAGAGTAACGATGTATCTGATAGCACGGATACTAACTGCTCTTATACTATCTTATACCTACTGACTGGACTAGTTATCTTAAGGAAAAAACCCAACCAATAATCATAATAACACCTATTACCTACCTACACCTACTATTCACTGAACTAAAAATTACCAATCCTTTTCCCAGTATGCAACTTTGATAATAAATATGATCGCAAAACACGCTCACACAATAAAAGTGTCTGTTAACTAGAAGAACAGGAAACTAATCATTTCCAAAATGAAAAATTCCAACCGTTGCCAACATTGGGAGGCGTTCAAGATGTCACATCACTCTACGAAATTGCATTGAGCGCCTAATTTGTATTCAAGAACTCTTCAGGGCATATTTGTTCATAGGTTGGAGGAGAAAGGCGAGTGGCAGATGTCTAATGACGTGGGGGCGAACTTTGAAAATCGTGGCGTTTGACGCGAAGAGGCCATATTGAAACGCAAAAAGGCGTACGATTATTCCTTTTAGAAATCTCTCACTTAAGATAAAAAGTAGGTAGATGTATACTACGGTAGTAGGTGCATGTACAGAAATAAACTACAACAGTGCTTATTAAAATTATAACGATACGTTAGAGATAAAAGGTAGTTAATGATAAGTAGGTAATGAAACATAAGTAGATGAGTAGAGATAATACAGCTCGTATCAATACACGACGATATAATCAATATCATATATATATAAGTATATATTGGGTTTGTGTTTATGAAAGATGTTTCGCTCATAATAGACACCGTGTCAATCATTTCATAGCCTCATAACCTTTTTCAAACATTCATCAAACAGTCTCTCCTGGTGATGGTGCACCCCAAGTACGGGCCGTAAATATAATAATATAATAATATAATATCTTGGGACAATTCTACACGCGGCAATCCGATTCCAAATTAGGCAATTTAATGTCTGTGTTATGATAACCGGACAGCTGATAAACATACATATATACATACGATATATTACTTATATAGATATTTTTATTACGACCAGACACAGAACAGACAAATGTGCTCATCGCACAAATGTTTGTCCCGAGTGGGAATCGGACCCACGACCTCCGTTTTTGCAGTCAGGGTCTCTAACCACTCGACCACAAGGCCAGTCAATATTATATACTAGTTGCGGTTGAAGTATACTCCAAGCCTTAGCCTATTTGGGAAATCCATGGTAAGCATTTGGCCATAAATAGACACAAATTGGTTGCAATAATTTTACGTAATTTACTAGAGGCTTATTGCGCGTCTCGATAAACAACAATATATTCGGGGCTCCTGGAAATAACGACCACTACATTCAATTCACGTATAATAAATAAGTATCTCACCATCACGAAGCAGGAAAATATAACGCACAAAATGCCAAAACCAGACCGAATACCTATTTGAGTTATACAGTTCAGGCTTTTTATTTTGGTAGAGAACGTTGAAAAATCTCTAAGCACTAAAATGTTTCGGATAAAAATACAGTTTAAATTTTGTTATTTGCTTTCGACTCCCATATCCTCGATAATACCTTGATTCTGTGAAGCAAATAAACAACGTTGCTTTACTTTCATAATGAAATTTATGTTAATTAGAATAATTGCTCGAACGACAATTTTATACCGTCGCCAAATTAGTAGCCTCGCCTGTCGCTAGACTCGACCATGGCCAGAAAGTGTGAGATTATTTGTATTCAATCAATATCTACAAGTGGATTGTTAATCGTTTACTTAGCCGCAAATTATCTCACCTACACCATTTATAGTAACGTTTGAATCGTTCGAGAAGCTTCCGACGAAGTTTCTAGAACTTGAGCTAACTACATGTTCTTCAAAGCGAAGCAGACACTCTTATGAAAATTAGCTATAGTTTCATTTGATTAACTAGCGAACAATACCGGTTTATATAATGTCCGATAGCTCACAATATTTCTTTTGACTAAACGTTTTTATATATTTACGTTGCCATAGCTTTAATTATTCATATGGATATCTTCATTCGCTATTTACTCATTATAAATGTAATACCTTCATGCGTAGTTTAATATTTCTGCTTACGCTGAGATGTTAACACAAAGAAAATAAATTTAATACGTGAATTTCAGTCTGAATTTTCGCGAAGCGCATGTTCCGCGTATTACCATCGCAAGTTCGTTGTACCTACGTACCTACCTACTTGACAGCCGTCACAGTTGCACGTTGAATACGAATACGTATTACGTATTCGAATGCAGGTGCATCGCTGTCAAGCCCCACCTGCCTGCTTAAACAATAATTACACTTATTGTATAAAACTTTTATACCTTATATATGAATAGTAAGTACCTATTCTAAAAATAAAATTCGGTTCTTCAATTATTTTATTATTCTAGGTCATTCAAGAACATTGGCTTTATTGATAGTTTAATATTCTTTTTTTTATCCAACACTAATATTGCTATGACAGGCAGCCTGTTCCCATTTAATTGTGCAAAAATCGAAATCATGAGCTCAGATATGCAAGTGAGACAAAAATTATCAAGTTATTAATATTTAAGTAGCTAATATAGAAAAAGACTAGCAAGATTCTTAAAAAATAAATCTTTACTTCATATTTTACATGAATGTAATACACATAGTGTAGTAATCTATATCACATCTTAAAACTATAAAAGTAATAAAAACATGCATATAATACTTTAATACATATGTACTACCGAGCTTGACGCTATTAGAGAAGTAAAAAACGTGCATTAGGCCAAAGTGCATTAGGAAGAGTCGTTTAATAACAATATAGCCACTCGTAAAAGCAATTCCACTTTCTACTGTATTTGTTTTTTGTTAAACAACCATCGAAAAACACTTACTAGAACATTATCTTATCGCAAGGGACAAAACTGAAACAGCGTCCTCAAAATGCACAATGCAAGCAAATATGCCGCAGGAGGGGGCTTGACACGCAGTGCACTCATGACAATTGCCTAGAGATCGCATTTTTTTCCATTTTATCCGGCTTGAACTCGAAATCGGAACGTGCTTAGAAAGCCATGATTTAGAACTAAAAGTTGCAATACATTTCGCTATGAGCTTTGTTGCAGTACCTATCATTTAACCATATATTAAACTAAATTATTAGCTTTATATTGTTATTCATAAACGCTTAATAGCAACGTTTGAGATATAAAATATTTTGCCTCCTTCGTAAACTTCTGAGACAAAAGCTTGAAAACAATTTAGACACCGCGTTCAAATAAGTACCATTGAATCCCCATAATGAGCCAACAAACGAAAGAAAATCTTTTTAAGGGTTTCAGTAACTTTTTTTACGGAAACAACAATATACAAATTGCAAAGTAACGGCAAGTTATATCTACCTTTTGAAGTGCTTCCTGTAGCTTGTAAACATGATCAATCGAACATAATTGGGAATTTGTATTTTGAATCAATGATACGTTTTAATGTACCACAGTTATCGTAGAACTTTGTAAGGCTTTAAATTTGTTATCGTTCAATAAGATAATAATATCTGAATTGCCACAACACTTACGGCAATTAAATGTTAATTTATAAAATAGTTCCAAGTTAGTCACAGAACGATGACGTAACCTACTCGTGGCATTTTCGCGTAACAACTCCCTTGAAGATAATTTATTTCGTCAACGAGTCTGACTTCAGACTAATGGAGTCGTTTGCGTGACTCCCGCAGTACTCGGATTATTTTCCTTCATGTATTCAATAAAACCAATTGATATAAAATAATGGACAGATCCTTTATTTTATACCAAAACGTAGTTACCTTACATAATAGACGCAGTTCTAGGAAGAAAATTAATCATCCGGAGTAAATAAGAGCTTCCGGCCTTTGTAAGAGGTGGTCCCTTGAAAATATTTAATCTTCATGGCGTTATAAATCTCGCTGTGAGTCCTTTGTGGAAATTTTTGGACAAGAAAACCGTAGTTTTTCGTTATTCATAGCGTAGAATGAAAAACGGCGTAACTTTCTTACATTTAAACGACACTGGTGGCTCTTTTTAATTTCTTTTTTAAGTGTTATTTCATATGCTTAAGGGTCCAAATGGTTTAATATTTGGTTACTTTATACACTGTGGTCATTACGGACATTTTACGTGTTATTTTGTTGGTATGTCGATAAACGCACGTCGTGGATTGATCAGTAAATAGCACCATTATATGTAACTCCCCCTCTACTTTCATTATATGTAACTCCCCCTCTACTTTCATCAAAGTCGTCAATAGTCCCTAAATATTTAATTAATGACTATAGCCATGTTTGAATCAACATTTTATGTTAAATGCCTATCATACAAAGTTGACAGTACTGTAGACACGGAACGGTAGATACGCTTACGGTATTTTATTAAAAGCATGAATGACACAATATCTTCTCAAAATAAAAATGTTTGTACAGTTATAATAGTACCATTGGCAGATCCTTTTAAAATTCAGATTCACCTCATGTGGGACTTCCTTCTCGAAATCTCGTAACATTGGCGCTTCCTAGCCATAAAAATGCGAATGCGAACAACGACGTTCTTTAGAAGGGATGCTAGTGTCATTGTCTTTGCATTTTTTTCAATAGTCCATAAATGATTCTAGCACAATTGATGCTTTTTATTTATAATTACCTACTAACCATTAATCAGCAGAGGCGGTGTGTTTATCTTTTCAAAATACAAAAACTATGACATTGCCGTCTGCGAAATCTAACCACCAAAGTAACACAATTAACACAATAAACTGGTAGTGCGTTGGGACCATCGTCCAATATTCATGTCAATATAGATAACATCTCGATCTACGAACAGGGTTCGCAACCCGCTAAATATTATTACATTATATAATTTATTAGTTTATTATAGTAACTTGTGGCCAGGTGATACAATCGCACGATACAAATTTCTAGCGCTGAGAAATTCAGGCAGCATATTTTGTTTGGGTTCCAATTTCAACTAAGTCCTTAGATATAAGAAAAGTATATTTTGTTTTTGTTTAATTTGAGACAAAATACAAGTAATTGGTTACTAATCAGTAATAATAGTAATAGTAGTAATAGTCATCTCTACTCTAATATTATCGGGAAAGAGAGCAAATTTTATAAATATTTTTATATGAAAGCAATTATGCATATAATCTAAATCGACAGTGAACCTTAAACATGGACTATATCACTACATAGTATAAAACAAAGTCGCTTTCTCTGTCCCTATGTCCCTATGTATGCTTAGATCTTTAAAAC
>DWDX01000930.1:0-21724 GCA_018245675.1 Agara michaeli | reverse complement strand
TTCCATCTTACTGTTCTTGTTGATCAGAGGGTACAGTCGCCCTAGCACGAAAGCTGCCCTGTTCCTCACTGCATGAAGGTCTTGAGAAACAAGTAGATAACATTGTATATAATATGTATATAGAGACGCAGCGCAGAGAGGGCATGCCTAATAGGAAGCTGTCGAACGTCTTCCGTTTAATATCCGGGCCGGATCTTCTTATTCCGTATTCCGACTTAATACCGCTTGTCACAACTAATGCTATTTAATGTTTGTAACAAACATCGGTTTGTGAAGTAAATGAATAATAATATATGTGTTTATAGAGATTATATTAAAGTTCTTAAGTTGTTTTTTATTCCTTTGGTTTTTTTAATGTTTGAACTTGTTCGAATATAACACAAATTATTATTTTAAAATATAATAGATATTTTTCTTCATAACTAAACGAGTCACATTCAAAAATGTTGTTGACGGTCCCATAATTCATGAATAGTATATAAACTCAATGTGCTCGGACTATCATACAGCACTACTGTTAAATAAAACGCAAGCTTCTTCACTAAACAGAGCTACAAACAATCTCCGCCTTCCTTTAATAGAACCTGCGGTACATAAATCATCCACGATAGATATTCCGCCGTAGAAATTTAGTTCAATACACGAACAAATAATTCTAGCTCACACGACACGTTGAAAGAGCAACTATTTCTAAGTTATGCTCTCCGCCCGCTGAGACCAGCGTGTGGTAATTCAATAAAGATAATCCGAGAGATAGCCAGTTTCAGATACTTGTAGATAGTATATATCATAGCTAGTACATATAGATGCACGCTCTACTTACATGTAGGAACGAAAGTTTTGTTTGTCTGTACACGCTACATCCGCATAGTCCGATAAGTATGTACATCCGTATAGTTTAAGTACTAACGTTAAAATTAATTTTTATTGCGTGATTTTTCATAAGCTATAAAATAACAGTATTATCGCATTGTCGCGATCTAGTGTTGCGTTATTCCAACTTCTGCAAGACTCGAGGGTTTTATTTGATACATGTAAGTTTTACTCAATTTATATCTGACAGTGGACTTTTGAAGGCAAAAACAAATGGTTAAATAGATGAACAAAAGAATAATTTGTTTTGTTTATTCTAACAAAACAATAACAATAATCACATATTTAAAGCTTTATAAGTAAACGAGTTACGCTCTAAAATAAAATAAAAAAAAACATTTATTTATTTTATTTATATACATATGTGTCATTTATATACACATGCAGCATTATACATACATGAACACATAGAATCTGAAAATTGTATCATCTGTTTCCTGCGAAGCCGGATGATTTTCTAGTGTAGTTTTGTATTATATGTTCCGTTTATAGATAGTCGGGGTTAATACAGTTAAGATGTAATGGACACCTGTCTAGTGTCTAATGGATTCCCAGACCTACTTAATGCCTGAATGATGACATGTTCTGCGTCTTGTACTCTCAAACTGATAACCTACTTCTATTAAATGATTATCACCTGGACTTATTTTTATACTTTATGTAAGCTACTTTTTTAGTAAGTTTTTCACTTCTACAATATATCAATGAATTATCTATATGAATGAGGTAATATAAATTGTTACAAACCTCCATATAACTATTACTTTTAGCTCGAACTTAAATTCTATTTTTATAACTCCTTTTTTATAAAAATAGGCCCTTCTCGTAACTGCTCTTCTTAGACCAAAGGCTTAGTTAATTGATTAATTGGATATACTATGACTACCATGTAAATATATAAAATATGTCCACGTAATATTTGTTTATGTTAAATTTGTTAACAGAAGAATGATTTAATCAATGAAACAGCATTAGCATATCGTTCACGTCATTTTCAGAAACAGCTTCGTCCCTCCCCCTCCCTCCCCTCACCGTTGAGTACAAGAGTTTCATGTATCTATTTAGTCGTAGTGTGATTAAAGCGGTGTTCACTGTTCATTCGAATACTGAACGTACGCTTGAATCCACATCGAACTAATGAAATTATATCTGCTCTTACTTACTGCTAAATATTCAGAGGGTTGTGATTAAGCGCTATGTGAAATGACGGGAAATTTAATTTTATTTATCTACAGGGAGCTTCTTGACGTGTCGCGTGTTTTGAGTTACGGGTTAATTAATGTTTGGATTAAAATTTGTGTCTGTTAATGTACATTTTGTTGGGAGATAAAATTGTAATGTCTATACCTTGTTTGTATCTTTCATTACAACAAAAATTAAGTCCTAATGTAACACGTTAATAAATGAAATCGAATAGGTAGCCATGACACGTTAAGTTACATTAAGTCCATCCCAGTCATTGTCGTAAATAATCATTGATAGTTTTTGCCAATCGTTTGGTGACAATTGTAGAGAGGTACAGGTACAGCTAATGTGACTTGGTTCTGATAAATTGGTTTCGATATACCGTATATATTTGTACATCTGAAGATAATAGTAATACAAAAATGATAAAAGTAAATGAAGAAGATCTTATCAAATCCCGTTTCCAATATCGATGTGGGTGGATTCGGATTGTCGTCACAGATACCGTTAACCACGTCGTGCGCGAGAGTGTGGTGCTAAACGCATTATGTAGATGTTCACTCACTCCTCGATATGCGAATGCAAGCGTAACTTGATCCACCCCGCGCCTTTCTTCACTTCACACTCAATTCTATTCAGCGACATTTGACGGTTGCTTAGAGGTCTGGTAAGGGTGGTCGGCGCGCTCAGGTTTGAGGTGAGCGGTTCCATTGTCGTGCACCATTGATTAATGCCGTAGTTTATCTACCGATATGACAACAATAGCATCTTACCCGAATGCCTTAATGCGTTGCGCCTCTAGGTTTTATTTACCATCCCTATGTTTACATGGTGTTTCGCGATCGATGCTAATTTATATGACTCGTATTTCTTTATTTTCGCAGGTGCCGGCCAGTCGCAGTCCTCGCCTGTAACGGAGAATAATATATTAGCAGCGACAGTCGACATGACTAGTCAATTAACTAAACCGATTACTGTGTGTTGAGAGGTATTTTTAGAACTCGCAAAGCTACATTACAGCCGCGAATATTCAAGCGGCAATAACAACTCGACTAATTAAGATAAAAATACTAAACTGTGCTATGTGCTCCAATAACTGCATATGACACTTTTCAAAGTTTATTCATATATCAAGCGAAATCTTAAATATTGTGTTATTGCTAACTTTACCTAATTTTGTCGAGTAAAGCTAAATACAATTTTGTATACAAACAGCTACAATTGTAAGAATTTTACAAATTCTGTCATGTCTGTAACGATAGAGATATTTAGCATTCAGTGCTGTCTGCCTATCCTGTTGGGGAACCGGCGTGATTATCAATATTATTATTATAATACAATTAATATTATTGGAACTATAGACGCCTTACAGCACAAGTACCTATATTACGTATACTCCAGACATGAAGTTTCTCCAATAAACAGGAACAACCTGTAGAAACAGCATTAATTCTTGTCACTCACATGTTTGATAAACGACACTACTCCATGGTTCTATTCTATGCAAATGTTCACCCTCGTGTCTGGACATGGTGTTTTGATAAATCCCATTGATTGATCTAAACTGGCATCGCTGTCCACCATCAAGTTATGGGGCACCCGCCGGATTCGATGATAAACAACCAGTGACGTAATTGGAATTGTGGACCTATAAGACTCATCATACACTGCATACTTGTGAACTTAACGTGAGAAATGATTCATTTATACTTCCGCTATATCGTCTGAAACAAAGAGATATCCTAGAAAAAAGATTATTCTACCTTGAGAAAAACTTACGTGGCTATACTGTCTTTGGAATTGGAGTTTATATTTAATAATAATATGTATACCTATTTATTAATAACATATATGTTTGAAATAACAAAAAAAAAATTGAATAGTAAATATATACATATTATTATGATATCGATTAAGCGTCTGCCGGAGTTTATATCTTAATAATTGTTCTGAAAAATATGCTGAATTGTCAAAATGTTACAAAAATTTTCAGTAAAATTTTAACGAGGTCAACATGTTGCTTGTGTGATTAATGAAATACATATTTTTTGCATTTCAGATATAGACGGCGTCACTGAGCTCTTCCCCGTGTGGACATGCTCTTTCATCGCGTCTCGAGGAGAACATTGACAGCTAGCAAGCGACGGCACTTTAAGGATGTTGAATTTCGTCGAGATTTAAAAATACTTTTCTTCAAATATTTCGCAAATAAAACGTAGAATTTGACATAATGAATTATACAACGAAATTTTATTTCAATGAATATTAGGTAGGTATAATTGTAGAAATAATCGCTCGCTCGATATATTTTTATCCTTTTTCCAATGAGTACTATTTGTACTATAATCCACGAAAGAAGACATTTTCATAAGCGTTATCAGCAGTTCCTGTCAACAAGCATCTAGGTTTCGTCAGAATTGTCGACTTGTCTTATCTTCGCTTATGATAAGGGTCAGCGACTTTATGGGGTAGCGACTGAGCCTTTCTATTCAGTGAAGCAACACGAATTCAATGCCTGACCGAAATTGTATTTATCACTTCATTGCACTGGTAGAAAACGCTCTGAACTTGTCTTATTTGAATTCTGTGAGTAATTTTTTAAGCGAGTTTAAGCACGATTCATTATGTATAGTGATAATAATAATAATAATATATTGGGATGACACACACACGGCAGTCTGCCCCCTAACTAGGCAGAGGCTGGGATATACTAATCAGACTGCCAATAAAATACACACTTCTAAATAATGTACTTATATACGTACATAATTATACTAGACCAGTGAGTCTGTCGTCTACAAGCAAGTTATGTATTGCACACTTTGTTGTTACGGACATAAATAAATGCGATAACTGCCTCAAGCAATGCTACAAACTTTGACAAAAAAAGAATCTTTACAATTTTCCAAATTGATATATTATATGAATAGTAATTAAAACATTAAAATGTGAAAATATAAATATTCAATCTAAGAATAGAGCAGGTGAAGGAAACCGTTGTCACTTGTCAGATTGTCAGTCTTGCGGGGTTAGCGGCTTGACGATGTTTGCATGTCACGTGGAGTATGTTGACTCTGTGGTGACATAGAATTTACACAGATATATGCTATTCCAACGTAATGCCTTACGTACCTATTTTAAAATGTTCTAGAACCCTGTATCTTTCTACCGTGGATATGACAAAAGGGGCACAATATTGTGAACGTAACAATCACGTTAATAGCTAATAATAATAATAATTAGATTTCAAAATTAACAGCTATATCAGTTATGAATGAACTACTGACAATATCAGTCTTTTGTGTAAGGTCGCCATGTCAAGAAGAAGGAAATATGTGAATATTTCGTAAGAATATAAATAACAGGACACTGCTATATAACGAGACGATACTAAAATAACACTTGAGTTCATTTCACAAATAAACACACAGCTTTCTTGACATAAAACAACTTATGATACAAAACAAATTGACTTATGCGCTCCAACGTGTGATCTTAGAAAGCGAGTGTCCCATAAAAGCCGTAATTATTAACTTTATCACAAGCACCAAAGTCATAAATCTCAAAAGCATAAAGATTAACGTTGAAAACGTCGCTATATATTTATAAGACATGGAGGTGAGATCAACCTTGTCCTTTTCCTGCAATCGTCAATTATCGTCCTCATAGGAAGCAGAGTTTCTCCCAAGGTTGACTTCAGATACGTTTATACTTCAGCACCAGAGGTGCAATTAGCAGTAACAATATGTAGGGATGTCCAACAGCGAAATGCTGTAGATTCAAAGGCATGTGATACAAAAATAATGTATTTAAATCCTGGTTGAAAAACTATTAAAACAAAACTTTTTACAACTATGTAGTTACAATGAGCATTAAAATATAACAATTGATTACTTTAATAATAAACACTATTCACTTATTGACGACTGCTTAATAAGCTGGTATACAAACGTAATTTGTTTTATTCTTAATACATTTTAATATCTTTCTCCATTTATTATCGAATCTTACGTAAATCTTGTTAATGTAAGGAGGTAATGAAGATACTGATGATTAAGAGATAATGCTTAAGAAATGGACGAAGGAAGGAACACTTTCCTACGTCCATTCGGAAAAAGCGAAAAAAGGTTTCGTGATGGAGAGTTGAAAAAAATACTGAATTTAGTCTCGGGAGAGTAAGACTGCAGAGCCTCAGAGAGTACAATGATGTCGTAAAAGATGCTAAATAAAAAAGGCTCGCAATGAAAAGAGAACCGTTAATGTAAAAATTATAAGGTTGAGATTCGAGTGTAGAATTTATTAAAGGTACCGGTTATCTCTCCGGCAAGGAGCAGAGACATGTCCATGACTAGTGAGAATGAGAGAACAATACAAAATGAGTGAGACAAAAATATGGCATTTTGATTAATACGCAGCCATTGCTCAGAGCGAGCTGTGTACCATTGCTAAGTAATGACCACTCCATAAAGACATGGTTAAGGTTAAAAGAAAATTACTTTATCAACGCCTTGTTTTAAATAAATATCCTGTTTCAGGAAATATTATTGTTGTTTCCAATACAAGAAATTGAGATGTTAAGAAGATGTTAAGATTTAGCCGCTTTATTGATAGCTACACGGGTGATGGATTATTGGGTTCATTTGTTTTATAAAGAGGTGGACGTTTTCCGTGTTTCTCAGGACGAAATAAATATTTGATTATGTGATTGATAGTAGCATGATTTAATTGGTCATTTGTAATGTCACAAAAAATTACTGTGTTTCTCTACATTTTAACTTGATAAATTTAATTTATGTAAATATAATTATGGCATTTTATTCAAAACGCTATTCTCTAACACAACGCAAATTGTATTTATGAGCTTATTATACTCAGGATGCAGAAAGGTCTGAAAAATGAAAGTAGTTTTATAAATAAACATTTGCAGAACAACCGTCTTTGTTTACTTATTTAATTCTTAATCCTAATATGTTTGCATGAGTATTACAGCTTACGCATCAAACCCTTATAAAGGTGAATTCTAAATGCAATAAAAAACCTCTTAATAAATCGAGCGGAAAATCTAAGAGACGCGATTTTATATCGACGCGCTGTTCAATCAATTACCTATCTTATTCACTACGTGATAGAACTCATTATACGATTATACCTTAATAATAGTAAAACTGCTATAATGTAAATCGTGCGCCTATGACATTCTCATTGGTTAAAAAGGGTTAAGACAGCTGTCAGATTGGTCTACCAGCAAAAGGAATGAATAATGTTCAGAGATAATCTGTGACAGATTCGTCTTACTAAAAAAGCCGACGGCTGACACAGATAAATAAGATTATTCAGCCATTTTTTAACCTTGAAATCGTGGTTCCTGTTTTAATTACCTGAATTCTCACGTGTAGCGTATGATGGGTTTTTTATTAGTGTTTTATAGAGAACTGACTAATCGTGCTATTTTGAGCAATACAAATTTATTTACAACGAATACACCATAATGGCGAGTGTTAAGAGTTTTATGATCTCTAAAAAATGTGAATGACAGGCATCGAACCTTACTTACGGCTGCAGCAATAGCGGCTCCTACTGTTAAATGCAAGGTAAGGTAGTGCAAATACTGTGATACACGTCAAGTATTATTCATCTATTTTAGTGACAATAAAATTTATAAATATATACAGTCAAATTCCTTGCTGAAACTTCATCGAAAACAGAGAACAAGCGGACTTTATCTGAGCAGTGCAGTGGTTGCGAGCAAATGGCCAGGATTATCCTGTAATGGCGCGACCATTTCCATTGCAGCCGGTACTGCGCTAGGTAATGTGCATATTTGGTTGTTTAGCTTCTGTTGGTAGACTTGAACGTTCTACAAATGTATTTACATTAAGAAAAATATGTATGAAGTCTGAGTTAGGGTGCATAGGTACGAGAAATGCACATGCGAAAACTGTGTCGTGTTTCATCGAAATGAAATGGTAGTAGTTATTAAGACAAATATAAAATAATACAAGACTAATGTTGAATATGTTACATATAAATTCAACCTATTTAGCCTCAGTATCTAATAAATACAAAAGTGCCAAATGCTTGCTAGACATTTACATAAAAAAAACTATTAGTATTTATAAATAAGATTATTCTCATGTAAATTGCTTCGAAAAATACAACTAAAATAATTTCAAAAACACAGTTTTTCGTTCTAAATATACCTATTAGGTATCCTACAATGATCTAGCATTACATTACAGCCAGAGCAAAATCTCAGCACACAAGACACGGACAGCTCTGACGAATACAATCGGTTGACCGTCGCCTCGCAGGCGGCCGCAGGCAAATGACAAGGAATTAGTTGGTAATGGCGAGCCCATTCCGCCTAACTGCCGCGGTGGCCTCACCTAGCCATACATAATTGATTATCCTACTGAACCCTTCTGTACTGTCGTCTTGCTACTCCATTTTTGGTAGAACCACAACGTTAGCTCGGGTAAGAGGTGAATTGAATTCATGACTAACGAATGTATTGAGTTTAATCATTGCATTGGAAAGGTAGCGTCAGTTTTGAAAAGGTTGTAAGTACATTTTGGTTTTAGGTATACGTTAACAAAGTTGTTTTGATGAAAGGAATTGATATAACGTTCGCTTGTTGTTTTTGATTTCATTTGCTTATTTGATGTATAAGGAATGTGGTCTAACAAGTTTCTATGAGAAATGGTGAGTAGGTTGTATTATATATTTCAAGCATTTTTTATCAAACTACTCGCTTCTGTTCCTGCTTCCTGTTCCTAATGCGACATAAACTAATGCTATTTGTAATACATATTTTTTTAAATTTAACAACAAATAAAAACTTCCTGGTTCATCGTTCTTAATTACCTACATTATTTGGAATTATTTGTACATCTTGGTGGGGTCATTTAGATCTAAAAGCCTTTGTTGGTTAACCTTGACCTGAAAGTACGAAGACAGTTCTTATTCTAAACTTTAAGTTTTTTAGAGAACTGCTGCCATGCTGCTGCTGCTGCTGAAGCTAAATACTTAAAAAATATTCGTGTTGTAATGACAATTAGTATATTTTTCAGTTATGTAAAAGTTAAGTTTAACGTGTAATTATAAAATGTGGCCGTAGGATTTCATGAAACAACCAATTGTTATACAGAGTAATTGTAAATCACTGTCCTCGTAGGAACATGTTTTTATTTTCAAATATAAATGAACACATAGAAAGTTCGCTCTAGTCAAGAGTACACTTATTTCAATCTGGACAAACACATTGCGAAAACAAAAGTTTGTAGCGCAGAAAGTATCGAGTGGGGCTCCTCGCACCTCCATCAATCATGGCCAATATTTGCTATTGGTCGTAATCTGTGTGCCCAAACTTCGCCCTTCAGGGACGCGGTCCTGTATGGGACAAAAATCGACTCTCACGGAAATTATATTGATATTCAATACACAACAAATGGCCGCTGTCAAAAACTTGCTGTTCGCTCCTACGGTCATCCCTAAGCTATCTGTGTCATTTGCCATTGGAAACGCAGTTGTGTGTCTCGCTTCGTCTTAATGTTATTCGTAAGTTAGAAAGAGATAACTACATATAGTGGGCTTAGCGCGCCTTTGTCACAAGGACTGAACTAATTTTTCATCATACGGCCCGCGACAGTTACAAATGCGACCCGAACTGTCTCCTTCTTTAATAATACTTTTTATGTTTTTTTTCAAGGGTAGTTCGCCCTCGAATGAAGATTTTCATCCGAACGCGGGGGAAACATTGGAAGAAGCTTAAAATGCCATTTGTTTGGGCACTCTTTAATACGGTAGCAATTAAAGAAGAGAGCCGGTTACAAAATATTTATATTAGGGTATTAAGTTACGTCGAATTATTCAAACGGAAACGAAAAAGCATTTTGTCATATATTAATTATATTTTTTAGGAAACTACAAATATACCCATGAAATCAAAATATTTTTATATTCCTTTGTATATTTCACTGGTTTAATGTTTATGTGTCCAAATAAATAGGTTTGAAAAAAAACATATTTAATTTTGTTATTTCAATAGTAACCCATTTACAAACTCCTTTAATAATAAACTTTTAGGAATAATACAATAGATATTAAATTTTTTATTAATATAAAACATATCCTTCACTTACAAGCCGGGATGAAAGGGTATCATTCAGTAATATAATTTGGGAATTGAAGTTCTTGGAAAAAATTATAACGGAAAAAAAACAGGAGTGACGCACACGAAAGGCTGCGTCACGACACCCCCTGCATTATAATTCGGCACCCTAGATCAGCCGCGCCCGATCAATCACTGTACGAATCTGTCATGTTCGGTTTATGAGAAAAATTGTTAGGATGCGCCCTTCCCGACCCCAGTAAACAGCCTCGCCAAGTTTACATAACGCACTGTATTAATAAACGATCGATAATATTGCAACGTTTTAGCCAGTGTACTAGAAATTTACAAGTATGTTTTAAACGAAAAATGTTGGTAACGATTATTTTGGATTGATACCTGTATAATGTATTACTTCAGTATTAAAAGAATAATCATGAGATAATTAAAATGTTCACAGACTGTCATAATATTTTTGTTAAGAATCTCGATTGTAATGCTACTTATACCGTACTTAACACAACTTCAGCTACGTCTACGTGAAGTTTAATGTCTGCAAGTCAATTTTCCGCATCAGACACCTTTTTCACCGCGCGCTCGAATACTGCTTAGACAGCGTCCGGAATGAGAATACTATCCTTTCGTTTACATTTTATTTTGGAAATAAAAGGAAATCACACAGTGTCGGGTGGCGGAAATGAAGGAAGATGACTTTTAAGCTGGATTCATTTGCTCCTTTAGAATTATGTGCTATTGAAATCTATAAGTACCTAGATATTTACCTGCAATCTATGTATGTATTATTGCTAGGCCAGAGTTTGTTTATATTGACAAGTGTACGTTTGCAGTCAATAATTATTTTAACGAACGACTTTGATCAATCATGATAAGGTCAATCATCAAGAAATGATGATAAGATTGAAGATGGGAAACTTTGGACTTTGGCCATTAAACAGGCTCACATTACCTGATATTCAGTACTTTTGGTGTTACGGGTTACGTTGCAGACAACGTAATCTATTATTATTTGCTTAAATGGAATTGAATCCTACAATTTGCATTTTAGTGACCAATGTACATAATATATTAAAGAGTGTTGAATGCAGGCAAACGCTAAACATGTTCACCTGTTTTTTGTGCTGCAAGTTTAGTGCAGAAATAAAACTCCTTCCAATCGGACACAGACGAACAGTAGCGACTATCGCATTGACATTAGGTGCATAACGATTGCAATACGTCGACCGTCGTGAGAGCATCAATCCTGCACCCAATGGCGCAACGCGTATGTATCAATGCACTACTGGACTTTTGTTAGAATACTCGCTTCTTATTCAATCGACGATATTACTTACTGTATAACATCCATCTACAGTTTTGTTCGGCTACTAAAATTTTGCGTTTGTTTAAAACAGCAATGTACGTATTCAATTTTTCGGATATTGTCGTGGTGCCAAGCTTTTGTAGTAGTAACTTGGGGACCGTTGAAATAATAGACATGTGTAAGAGTCAACTAAGACAGTCTGGTTTTAAGCTTTTCCTTAACGAGTTGTTCCTGTAAGTGCAACTAATTATTACAAAGGTAGCCTAAAACTATTTCCAACATTGTACATTGTTTTGTTTTTCATCGTCATTTAATACAATATTTTCTTTAAAAGCTTTTACATATTTGTTGCTTAAAAATGAACTGAATATAATCTTGTATTAATTTAGATTGAAAAAGAAATATTGTTCTACTAAAATTTTGTAATAGATGTGTATTATTAGCGAATTTTCATCTGTATTATAATTGTTCATTACGTTATAAACTGGTGCTCAATATTAACGGTAACATTTCGGAACTCTTAAAGCTGATAGACATCCCTTGGCAATAATAGCAGCGTAGGTGGAGCTGTTTATTATTTAGAATGTGTAGCGGTGATGCGCGCTCCAAGTGGAAATCTTTGGGGATTACGTTCGCCGTCAACTGGCTCCAGCTCAGGTGTGAGGTACACCGGTCTTAAAGCATATCGCTTCAATTATACCTATAGTCATTTCTCTTTCCCTGGTACACAAACCAAGCACAGTAGACATATGCAGTAATTTAAAACGCTTACAGACGGGTCTACCAATGCATTTGTGTATCGGAACAGGCGTAAACTACAGTGTACAGTACAGCGTAAAACACTACTACAGAACTTAGCAATAATTTGAAAATAAATGCAAAACTTTATGGCATGTATGAACACCACATATCATCATACTTTGTATCCCAGTGTTATACCTCTGTTTTTAAACAGAAACAAAAGTATCAGAACATAAAATGTTTCCTAATATTCTCAATTCCAGCTCGGTATGTCTCTTCCTTACTCCCTGAAGCGTGGTGCGCTATGATGTACGAGAAGGCGACGCGCGGCGAAACCCAAACCGAGCGAAGCCTCCATCGCGTCAAATGAATACAGAATCGCGAACGGCCATTTGAAATTCAATATCTAATGGCCTATACGAAAGGGTGGTAGGGTACCTACTGGGTGATATATATCCGGCTAGCGGCCCTTAGTCCCATCTATCTATGGACTAACGACGATGTAACGATAATTTACAACACATGTATAGGAATGTGTGTATTGCATAGATAATTTTTAATACAAATTTTTGTAATGTAAAACGAGTGTTTCTTTTATCTATCGTTCGATCTGAATAATATATTTAATATACCTAGTGTTAATAGGTAGGTACTTTTATTATAAAGTATTCTTGTCAATATTTGTACATTTTACTGAGCGTATTTAAATATCAAAGTAAAGGTGAAATGAAAGTTAATGCTAAAGTCAAAAATAAAAATATATTCGAAAATCGTAGGAAACTAACTTGAGTGAACAGATTTTGCATGTATATCTTAATAAAATATATAGTGACATGGTTAAGTTATTAAAAATAACTGAACACAAACTTGTTTCATAATTAATGTCCAAGTAGGTAGAAGGTAGATAAGATAGAAGGTAAGGTGGTGACCACGAAAATCTAATATTATCTAATATTATATTAATTGATCGAATTCACCTTAAAAACGAACAAAAGAAAAGAAATGTAGAGATACATAATGAAACAAAACGAGCCTCGACTACTCCCAAATTTCCAGATACATAATTCCGAGCACATTTATCAGTGGCAAAAATCGGGAGCTGAATCGGCAAATATTTTTTTCTAGACGATTAGCGGAAACTCTCTGGAAATACCTATAATTTGAACAAACTTACTTTTGTCATCGTGAAAAACTCATCTATTCTTAAATGACTCTTGTACCTGAAATAATAAGGTATATTATGCCTGTAATTTGGGTTTCGTAGATAGGAAAATGTTAGTTAATCTACGAAGGTTCGGCGTGGGAACCACCGCGTCGCAGTGATCCCTCCAATGCTTAGACAAATGATTCTAAGGAAAGCGCTTTTCTCAAAATGTTTTTGCGTTTTTCGCCCATTTCACGATAGCGTTTACGCACCTAAACGAGTATAATGTACATAACTAGAACTAGAAACCACACACATGCCAAATTATCAACAAGGAATGTAAGTTTAAATCTAAAATCATATTTAAGTAAATTCTTGAACGCATCCTTTAATATTGCGTATACGTATACGTAATTAAATATTTAGGTCATTATATTTGCGGTAAAGCTGTTCGTTAATTCTTTATGAAGGTTAATTATAATTATTTAAGGTACCTAGTGGGCTTCATTTTAGCCAGGAAAACAAGTACCTGGTCAAGGTTTTCTCTCACAACAAAAGCAAAAACATCAAGCGTAGTTATATACAGGTATTTGAAGGAAATTAAATAAAACCTTGAATGCACGGCTCAATCGTTACTATTTTCTTCGGAACTTCCCGTAAGCATGCACTGTTACCGACGTTGTTGCAAGTTTATTTTATCATGATTATGCTATCAACGCGTTCGGTTTATTATTCTGCTTGTATTTCTGTAATAAAGGTGGACATCGTTAAGGGGCTAGAATTTTGCTCAGCAAGAAACTAAGCCTTGTAATTTAATCAATAGCATCTCATCATCCTATGCCCTAAGAGAACGCGGAAAATGTGAAATAAGTTGTGAAATTGTTGGGTACGACGCACAGCATAATAATTTGGAACTTATGTTATATTGGTACACACATTTATTGGACAACAACGTCTAGTGTAGATACACTTTACATAGCAAACGCGGGCTACATATAAATTTTTATATTATGTAGATATACATTATGTATTTACTTCCCTGTTACTGTACCATTGCAAGTCTACCCGTAAATGATGAAATGTAATTTTAGCGGCGATTTTCAATCGCGTATTTATCTACTTAATAGATTTATCTATTTAAATTGTACTAAGCAACATTTCATTAAAGCGTCAGATATACCATATATGTATAACACTGCTTTCATTTTGATGCGGTCGGCGCTTATATGAGTGACCGCAAGTGAAAAATTGTAAAAAGCTTTTCCCTATCTACTTTTAAAGACTTTCAACGTCTGATCTGCATTAATTACAATTATCAAACTTTATTGAACACCTTCAAGTTGATTTCAAAATACAGATCCGTTCGCTACAATGCGGATTTTTATTTTTATTCCTTACTCTATCTTTTAAAAAATAGACAAACAGGATTACTATAATATTATTTATTCTTCGAGACTTCATTACCAGTAGGTTGTGCATAAATAACACACTTATAATAACGCTTAAATTCATGAAAATGAAATAACTCTTAAAAGAACAATAAGTATAGGATGTACCTTCATACAAATCGGATCACCTAATCCCTACCCTTAGTAATACTATGTGGTAATATAACGCTATCCCTGGATTGTATATGTGCCTGACAGATACGGGGACGGGAGCGGATCTTAGGCGGAAATTAAAACTAATAATTCAAAAAGTTTCCGCGCGACCGAGCCGCCAGCCAGATTTATGTTGCAGTCTTGTGAGTGCTTCCTATGTAGCTAGTTGAATCAGTTAGCCGGTAGCACATCGAGAGTTTGATACCTAATGTTTTAATTACTTTCTACCTACGCTTTCACGTTAAACTAATAATTAGTGGTAAGGAAATTATTACATTTTTTAACGAAATAAATCTAAGATATCTAAAGAAAGAGGTTTGCGGAAGTTAATCATTTATTTGAATAACACTAAATAGTAAAGAAATGTATTTAATTTATATGATCAAATCAAAACAATTTAATCTATTAACATTATGAATATGATGTAAGTAATTCCAAGATTGTTGTTCATTGTAATACATACTTCTTAGACATACAGATATTCCTTAATGTTTTTGCAATAATTATTAAGCACCAAGCATTTGTGTTACAGATTAATTAAAAATACAATAACAATAATATAGTAGTTACGCAAATACGACTTTGTTATACGAGTAGTAACCTATATGTATATACTCAAATTATCTCTACATTGCAACTGGTGTGAGAGCATTCTTACATTTATCACGCAATAACGTTCTTCACTTACTGAAAGTGTATCTTTTTTTCATTATAACGTCTCATTGATATCGTATAGCCGACGGCTTGAGTAAACATTTAAACGAACAAAGCATAAATATAGAAGATGAAGTGATTTATCTGTTAATATTACAAAACACTCAGCTTATTAACATGACTAAAATCAAATGAAACATTTAGATGGCCATAAATATTATGATCATAATTATAGTACTTTAGATATTATTATACATTTTTTCCTTTATAGCCAAGCATTTGATCGCTTTCTCATCTAATAGAAAGCGATGGATGCGGCTTACGCTTGCCCGGCAAATACTTATTCATATTTTTCTGTTTCTATATTATATATTAGATATTTATGTCTAGTCTCACACATTATTTGCACGTAATTAAATTGCTTACTACTAGCTATTTTACATTTCGACCTTAGGCAGACCGGCTTGTAAGTCGGATCAAACTCGTATCTACCTCTTAAGTGTTGTAATATTGAAAAGTGAAAAAACAAAGTTTACTGATGATTGAATTAAAATAATTAAGGTATTTATAGCAAATCTCACACTCAGAGCACGCTAATTTTGTAACAAAGACGTTCAATGTAATGAAAAATCAGGAGCCGATACCATTCTACATAGTTGTTCTTTATATCCGATCAAACACGTTCTTACCGCTTTGTTAAAATTGCATCGTCTTATTGCACGAACCAATAATAATATGGGCAGACCGCCACCGGGCTTGTTGACTTTATTCCCTATACCGATTATATTCGAGATACGTGAGTAAATAACACACCCACGTTAATAAAATGCTCCGGGAGAATAGAAATCAGGGCCTGAACAGCAGAACAACTTCTGAATACAAAAACGATAGAGCTGCAAGTGATCGAAGGATCTTGATTGCAATGGCGAAGTGAAATGACATGTTTGATGAATATTTAGAAAATCTGAATGGTTTAATTGAATCGAGAAAAGCAAAAATATTTACGATTTTCATTGAGAGTGCATCGAAAATATCCACTGTGGGTTTAAAGTTGTGGTCCCATTTTTAACGTGTAGGAAAATCGATA
This sequence comes from Agara michaeli, assembly GCA_018245675.1. Taxonomy (NCBI): domain Eukaryota; kingdom Metazoa; phylum Arthropoda; class Insecta; order Lepidoptera; family Hesperiidae; genus Agara; species Agara michaeli. Next base: position 5,008 of record DWDX01000930.1, on the reverse strand, counting down.
CACTGAGGTGAGAATAAAATCTGCCGGACGATAGGATTAATAAATTTGTCTAGTGGAAACGCCACGCTTTCACCGTCCTCCCTATCCGCGTGTGTTTCCACATTTTTCACGCCATAAATCATATTTTTTCACCGGTGGTGCTTTTTGCGCACGTCCTTTCGGTTTGCTCGAGCGTACTGTCATTTTTTTCATTCGGACACGGGAGTTTGCACTTGCCGTTCGCTTTTGTTTTGTACAGCGAATTTATGATTAATATATACCGATGACGTAGCTAAGTTGAGTAACCCCGGGGTCGTTTCCGTAGGCATTTGTCTTACTTAGTACCAACGGAGCGCATGAAACGGACAGCGTTATAAAGCTCATACAAACGATTTCAATAATGCCTCTCCAATGTTATTGATTTGAGGTCTTAATCCTGATACATATGGCCAAATATTTTATCATACTAGGTTGATATTGTAAGAAATGAACCGGCCGATCTTGGTAAATCTAGCAAACAAAAACCTATATGTTTGCAAAACAATACGAGTCTAACAACACGTGATCTAAAGATCACGATGAACTTGTTGAATCATCTCAGCGCAGTAAATTTCAATTTAGCTACCTCAATGAGAACAATTTAATTTAATTGCCAAATCATTAAGTTAAGCACATAATATTAGCGGACACTAGCGCAGCCGAATTAATAATGCGGGGAACAAATAAACAAATCGATGGAACGTTTGACTTATGGAAAAAATGGTTGAGTGCCTACATTAATACGTGGCTATAAATTAAAGCGTGGCTTAAAATTAAGACAACAAGCCTCTTTAATCTACAATAAATGGTGGTCGTCGCTCCGAGACCGGTTCCGCTCGAGATGGAGGTGCAAAAGAAAAAAGAATAATCCGGTCCGGAGCGGGTCCAAAATATGATAGGCATCCATAATACAACATGGCCGCTAAGCTTATATATAGCTCCCTTTCACTCACGAATATAGCATATATATCTGTTTCAGTTTATTAGGTTGACCACATGTGGAGTGGCCCGCTAAGCCTAACCTTGATATCATACTCTCAATTCTACGGGGTGTTGAAATTTCATGTCGCGCAGACGTGTTTGTTTGTTATAATTTTATTTTGTATTCATACTTAATTAAGAAAGAACATGGAACAGCTTTATTTTAAAAGCGATTGATGTCCAAGGACAGCAATTATTTATTCCCACTTAATATGATCGTTGTAGCTCATAGACGGTCAAGCCTAATCACTGATAAAAAATATAGAGTCACTGTAAATAATACCATAACTACATCTTGGTGGAAGAACTTGAGGGTTTTAAATATTATTTTAACTTTTAGTTATGAATATAGTTATATTATCAATGGTTGCATCTATTAGGGTTATAAGTATATAGTAGCCAACTTTAATTTAATCATTCTAAGCAATGTAAGTAAAAAATAGAGAGGTTAAAATTAGATTTGACACAAGGGAATAAACATTTACACTACGCGGTAAAATTATTACGTACACACGTACACCCTATATAGGCGTCGGACTAGCTGTCCCCTCCCGCCGCCAACGCACCAACCGAGTGCCGCGACCACAACATTCCACATTATTACCAACACCATCTTATAAATAAAACCGCTTACGAGAGCCGAGCCTACCTGGCCACAAATCTCACAAAAAAATATAATGTAAGTAGGCATATCTACCTTGTTGACATCTCGCCTGATACATAGATGTATAGCCCTCACCAAATACGTAATACCTCTTGGATTTCTTCGTACAATCTATTAGTTCGGATATATCTTGGTGTTTATTATTTCATTCTATTAATTTGTTTTACACGGCATTACTTTTAGTTGCATGTTATTATCTTGATTTCTGTAATATTTCGGTTCTTCAAGCTTGATCTTCTTTCCGCGATTTTTCACTTCATGGCTTAAACACTGCGTTTTGGGTATTGTTAACTTTATATTAATGTTTATAACATTTTTCTTGCTAACACATGAGTTATTAAATTTCAAAAGCTAGTATTTTACACTAATTAATATTTACGAATGAAAATTCCACTGGTTATTCCGTTACTTTTCATTTGTTTTAAGTTCACCTACAACTTATTGTATCAGAGTTGTCTGTTACATTTCGATTTCGCACAAACACTGAACTTTCCTAGTTTGTTACATGTGAATTGTAACGAAAACGAATTCAAATTATCTTTTGTCGTTTGCGAATAATATTTAAATGGCCCTTCAACCTGCAGGTGGTCGATTGTTCCAGATCTTTTGTCTTGGGACTTTATTCTTATTTCTATTCAATTTTTTAGAACGCCGGTGGTCACTTTCGCTAGCATTCTCGCAAATTTAGTAACACCTTAACTTTCCGTTTCCTTTGTAAAGAATTGCATACAAGTGAACCGACTAAAGACCGTTTTGTTTTCGTGTTTGTGGCCAGTCGCCCTCAAAGTGGTTGTAAATCAGTAAACACTTTCTTTTAAAATATACGTGAAAGGAGTAAAGAAAGCACCTACCTGTTGTAATTTTGCACGGATTCAACATAATAAATTGTACTTGCTTTATATTGTTATTTGCAATTTTCTAACTGGCCGTGACAAATGTAGCTCCACTTTCAATGACCATTATAACTTTGAAATCCCTAAATGTTTGTACCATGCAATACTTAGGACAGTGAAAAATATATGTGTAATCTGTTGTTTAAATTCATTAAACTGACGACTTTAATTTAATTAACCAACATTGTCTGAACACGCACTATATATTTAAAAGTTTGCATTTACATAAATGTTTGTTACTTAATGATATTGCAATACGTGAAATAATTTTAGCATTCGAATTTCCTGGGAGAGAAACATAATATGGATTATTAAAAAAATCCGATATGAGGTTCTAGGTCTGGGTACCCTGATTGAGATCAGTTTTAGAAGTACCTACACTACCACTAAGCTGTGATGGTTACAATACAAAATATGGCGTAAAGGTTCTTAACTTGTGTAGGTGCTTATGTTTATTGTCAAGCTACTTTCTATCAATAGCGAGTCAGAGGTTTCCAGAGCGTAATGACATAAGCCTTTCAATTACGGACGAATGCAACGTACTCTTTGTTGATATAAATATTCATAAACATCATTATCAATTATAATTAGATGCTATATTGCTTAGTTCCTCCGTACAAAAAAGAGTTTTCTGTACAGACGTGCTTGTGGTAAAAACTCATGTCTCACAAGTCGCCAAACCGTTAGAGTTCACAGTCATGGTTGGTACGTTTGAAATATTGGAGGATGCCACGCATTTGACCCGTAACGAGGGCAAAGAACAAAGCTCCTAATTCTATTGAAACACCATTATCTAATAACCTGATACATCATCCATCACCACGGCGTCCCGCGTCCCCCTCTCACTTCCATATCATTAATCAGTATCTATAAATATAGCGTCGACATTTGTGTATCGAATTTGAGTTTTTTAAACGACCCAATACGAGATTACAGTTATATTCGTAGGATACGTCCTGTTTTGTTTTAGACTAAATTTCATTAATGCGGTATTTCTAAAGCAATATTGTTTCAATTTATTAAGAAATACCCATTGAAAATGTCAAAGAAATATATTGAAATTTACATCGATTGTGCAAATGTATAGTGATTTTAAAAAAAATCCTTTAAAACTATAGTCTTTGTGTCAACAAGGATTTTCTTGAATCTTTATCTTTGTTGCATTAGTTCTTAATTTTTTTTGCTAATCCTCAAACGATAAATGCTTAGCGACAAAACTCATTTATTACTTAACTTATATTTTTCTAACAATAAAAATGAACACAACCAACTTCAAACAAATAATGTTTTGAATGAATAAATAATATCATTGATGTTACTATTTATTCTATTTACTAAGTACCTAATAGAAAGCTAGCCAACTGATCCTTTAAGATCAACCAATCTCGAAATAAGTCACTTGTCACCAAACACGAACCGTTAAACGACTAAGCCGGCTTACAAATTAATGCTGTGCATTTCTAAAAGCATTAACCGTAAGTGCCTGAACATAAAACTGATAGGTATGCAATATGTCCGAGCGATCAATCTGAAACTGATTCGTATAGATCGGTACAACTAACAATCAATATACAACACAGGTTTTTTTATGCGCGATCATTACCAAAATTGTTTTTATTCCATTGCGAGCCAACAGTACATAAAACTAGCGATATTAAACTGTCAACTGATTTTACCAGTTTTAAAACTACACAGTTTTACAACCATAGCCTACCACGCTGGCCAACAGCCATTGCCAATTTGTAATTGCCACAATTTTTTGATTCATAAATCTAGCAAATAATTTTATCAACTATTTAATAACCATTAAATATAGCATCAACGAATTCTAACAAAATTGTATTTTTAGTCTATAAACGGTTTATTAATATAGAGGATACTGCTTTTATTTATATTTATTAAATATAATATTGAAAACAATTCATGTACGTAATCTAATAGCATATTAGTTATCACGATGAAACATAAGCTTTACACCAAAACAAACCGGCTGACTGACAATGCTCCAATCATTCCCAGGAAGTGAGATTAGCATCGAGTCACTTAAACATCTGACGTGAATAATTCCGTCCAATAATGCAGGGCTGCACTCCCCATGCATGCGGGTATTCCAACCATGTACTACGGTATGAAATCCTACTGTATAGTGACTATTGCATACCACGAGTAGGGTTACCAGATTCACACCAATAAACCGGACTGATTCATAGATTGGATATGAAAATACAAAGAAAGATCTCTCAATTTTTTTATTGAAAATTACAATCTAACAATCATAATACACTTTGTACGTTATATTTATCAACTATTTGTCTTTTCTATATCAAAGCATGTTCGCTTGAGAAATCCTAACCTAACCATAACTAAACTACTACTCACACACACACACACACACACACACACACACACACACACACACACACACACACACACACACACACACACACACACA
>DWDX01000929.1:0-21736 GCA_018245675.1 Agara michaeli | reverse complement strand
GGCGGTGTGGGGGTGTCGGGGGGGGGGGGCGGTGAGGGGGTGAGATCGTGGTGGGGTGTGCTTGTACTGTTTGATTGGATTCCTGGTACTGCGAGGGTTAAGGGATTAAAGTTATGGAGATTAGTTCGCCGCCCGCGGCCGCGCGCACTTCGTTTATGTTAAAAGGTCTATAGAGATGTGTGCGGATAAGAGATTGCTTATTGCCAATTGTGATAGCGAGGCAGGTTTTAATTTCGTTCCGCGCACGATCGCGCATTCGAATGTAAATAAAACTCTGATTGGGTACGAGGGCAATTACAATTGCTTACACATAGGTATTGCTCCGGAATCAAATCGCTGTTCCCATATTGGTACATTTAAACCAAGCCACACCTTGTGGCGATAGACTTTATATGCTTACACGTATCTTGTAATATGAGATGCTGAGTGTTATATTACTGGTTCTTACATTTACTTAAACAAAAATGGACATTACTTTTGTATTGTCCAGTAGGTTTGCGTCTCACTACGAGCTCACCTGATGATATGTAAGGTGCAGACAAAGATGTAGCACCTTTTCCTACAAAATATCTATTTACCCGTGTTATGAATAATCCCAAGTTATACGAGTACATGTGTATAGCGAAAGACTGGGACCGGCAGGAACTTTCATATATTAGCTGTCTGCAACAGAAACGATTTGATTACGATTTGATCATTAGACAAAGTAATTAAACCACAACATTACTTTATTTATGTCATTAGAAAAAAACAACAAATTTACAGACCTACAGAATAATAAATAATCAACCAAAAATGTTGCACAATGACTATACCGTGATAGCTCGGTGGTAACTCCAGGGAGCATAACGTTCTGTAAGGTGTGTGAAATCGCCGACTATCACTTGGCCAGCATAGTAGACTATGCCCTTACAACCTTCTCATTATAAAAGAAGACTGTATTCAGTATGGAACAATACACCCAACAATGTTAACAAAGACCCATGAAAAATATGTTACGTGTAGTGTTATGTGGTTTATCAAACACGTGTGATATTCGATACACGAGTACCTTTACGCCGTAACACATTAATATCTACTGCATAGAGAACGAACATTAGGTATAAATTTGTAGAAGTTAAGGGATCGCCTTCCTCAGAATTGATGCGGGTCCGTAAACATAATGTTACATTAACAGTGATGGGGCGGCGCCAACCTTAAAGCTCTATCTGTCCGTAAATTATTATAAACTGTACTAAAATGGATCAATTTCACTTCTTTACGTTTGTTAACGCAATTTAAGCAATTATGACCACTATAAAGAACATCTTACAGCAAATTTTCCAGCGCATCGCGTTGAGCTTGTATGAAAAGTGTGTATTTTCTCGGAAACAAAAGCCGTTAAGACGACTTCCAGTAAAGCCTTATCTATTATGCCTGCATATTTCCCTTGCCGCTAAGCGCAAAGTAAGCGAGAAATTGTTTTCCATACATAAGACCGTTTCAGGGCGCATTGTTATTCTTTACTATAAGCATGTAGTTCTTGTTTAATATTTTATACTCCCATAGTATCGTAAAGAAAATTGATAGAACTGTAGTTTCTAGTAGAAGGTAAATTACGACCATAATATAAATTTATGCCAATAATACCACCATTATTGACCTATGTCTTATTAAGTACGAGTATTTAAGTCTGCAACACTATTAAAATATGAATAAGGTATTATTTTTAATTAATTATACGCGACTTTAGAGTTATAATAAAAATTGACTGACACTTTGTAAAATTAAACAAATTAAAAATCAATGTCGATATGTAATTTTAATAAAACGAAATGGAGATTTCAGATGAAAAAAATAACACTTAATGAGTAGTTCTAACTTGTAACACACTATTAGATGTCGGCTACAAACGGTACCGCCATCAGGACTGAGCGGGCGTCCGCGAATGACCCTTCTATTAAGTGTAATGAGCCGTCACGGGCTACATTCGCCTACATAACAGTTATACCCATAATACATTTCGAAGTCCAAAATAAACTTTCCAATTACAAACCCTTATATTTATTTTATACCCATATTAATAATATTTTAGAGTATAACTCCAATATATCTGTACACGATACTTAAATTATGCTTCGTTTCAAAGTTGAAGACTTTAGGTATATTAACAATTACGCTTAACATTTTTTTACAATGACAAACATTTATATGACATGTTAATTTAACCTTTAAATTCTAAGTTTAAAGTCAAACTTACTTTTCCTCGTTCCTCTATATTTATCCTCTATATTATATTCGTTACAAGCTAAATTAAGGTTCAAGATATTTATGTTGTAAGTAGCAGTAATACTGAAACTTATGCATATAATCCAATTGTTTGTGATCTTAAACCATAAAATGATTGAAAGGATTTAATATATCAGTAGGTATGTTTGAAAACGTGGTTATCCCAGCGGAGAGAGAAGTTTATTTTCTATACGCGATATTTCTATTACATGAAAGTAACTCGGCAAGAAATAATGACAAAGCTAGGTGATGGGCAATGAAAATATAACTTATGGATTTAAAACATCCTATCCTCTAAATTCATAAATTTGAATTCCCTACGATAAGCGCTGAATAGTTGCATAATACTAAGTATTAACAATGAAAACATTTTTCAATTTTCTCCACTCGAAATTAGCTTTTATTTCCTTGGCCATAAATACTAAAATGTAATTGTACTCCAACTGTCCTTAGATCTACATATTAGCATTTACTGTAAACAGTGCATTTGTAGTTTATTATCCCATTGTATGCTACCCATTGAAGATAGTCAGATTTTCTCGATCATATAATGTTGACTTACACATGAGAGGACTTTAAAGGATTATAGACAGTAAATAAGAAGAGACAATAGAGCTTAATGGTTAAAACGGATCATAAAGTTCTGTTACTATGATAGTGTCATATCAAAAGTGCCTTATTTTCATTTAAAATTGACTAATGATTTCAACAAATTTTATTTACCGAAGATAATATAATAATTTCGGTGTGGAAAAATATTTCTCATGACATATTTTGTATTTAGAGTTATTACGTACTTCCATATTAAATACTAGTATTTAGTAAAATCAGGATTGTGAAAATACTAGAAAATCATATAACTTCATACACAGTCCTCGTTTCCATCAAGGATCTGAAGTATATTAAACATTATGGTTACATTGATATACATTTATTTCAATGCTGTGTAAACCTTACCAAAATGACTCTATCACATAATACAACACCACCTTCGATGTAATACTGCTTATAAATATGTAGGAAGTGCTAATCGGGAACGCGGAAGCAAATTACGGTCCTATAGGGCTCAAAGGATTCAAATCGTATTTCATTAGAGGGGACCATTAGGCTCTATTAGTGCCCTCATAAAGGACGCATTAAAAGTGACGCGATCGTAAGTCCCATCGCATTTGGCAACCGTATTGTGATCCCGATACGTCGAACAAACGTGCGATAATGATGGTGGATGATTCTCTAGTTGATGAAACCGCATTTGACACTCAGTATTGTATCGTTTAGTCTTAAATCTTTTGACGTCCACATATTGTACAAGTAAATACAAACTTTTTCTTAAGTAAAATGTCTGTCGATACAAATATAATACAGATTACTAAGATTCACCAGTGAAACAAATGGATTGTTATAATTTTTTGACGGTTCAAAAACAATTTTTTTTTTGGTAGGTATCTATTCTCCACTATGAAATTGATTACCCATCTTTATATACTGTTACAGTCGTGGGTTTTGCACAATGAAACGCCGAGGTGATTTTTACACAACTAGTATATTTTAACGGGCAGAGTAACGTCCTACCCGATCGTATCTCGAATGCTAATTAATAATTAAAGTAATAATCACAATGAAAATAAGTAATTATATTATTTATATAGATCAACTATATGCCATATCCGTTTTGGGACTATTGAGTAGTTGGTAACAATACTTATAAACGTCTTTATGGGAAATCCCATATTACAATACAATATACATATTATTATATATAGGTAATAACAATAATAATAACAATAGGTATTAATACAACAGACATGTTACTCCAATGTGATATATGATTATAAAATTAAACTTATAGAAGCTCGTTAGAAGTGCCTAACTTTCTTTATATAACACACCTTATAGTTATGATATCACATAATTATAAAGACATGCTCATTATATGCAAATGTTTGTTCCTGAAATTTGTCTTGCTTTATCATATTTAAAACGATTCCACGCGACTCTATCTTTTACTCTACAAATCTTATTTGAGTTATTACAATTGCTTACATCAAAAATTATGTTATATGATCATAAATTTAGAGATAACACATAAGATACTTAGCTAAAATATTATTCTATGGTATCAAAATCATCGTGCATATATCGTGGACGCTCGGGGCTACCGATAGCGGCCGGTCAAAATAGGCGATAATTATGAAATGTGGTGCCCATTGTCGCCCATTAAGCGGCTTGTGGCTTTGCTAGATATGCAAATGTTAGGTTCGAATTTACTAAACCTTGTAAATATTTTGAAGTGATTAATAAAAAAATTCCTAATTTTACTTTATCAACAATTCATTTCTTCTTGCTGCGTCAATTTCATAGAAATCTTGACGACTAGGACAAATAGACATAATTTACGTTACTCAAAATAATCGTTATAAATAACGGTAATATATCTAAATAACCTTTTCTGTTGCAACTTTCTAAATTTCTTTGTATAAAAAAATTTAATAACAGTAATGATCAACAATTGATAAAACAGAAAACTGTATATAAAATAAAAACAGACTGATGATCTCTGCTTGAGATGACTGTCATGTGTGTGGTTATCTCGTGGTTACTTCTATTTATTTTCAAACCATATTGATGGTGCTCTAAATTTCCTCGTAAGTTGAAACTTCAACTTACGAGGAAAATAAATCCGTTTCTATGAATAAATAATGACATTGATTTATCACTATAGAGACATTGTACTCACCGCATCGATTCACAAAGCTGCCAAACTGCATTGTAAGGTACATTCTAACGTAAAGTTAATTCAGTAAACCATATATTTATATTTAAACTTACGTTTAAATTTAGATTATTAGTATTAAAAACAAAACGATCCGAACACCTCAGAAAATAATTTCGCACTAACCGAGAAGTACAATATTAACTTTCTAGCAAATATGATATTCTTTGACTTTGAATGCAAGGCCATAATTCACCTGTAGATGTATGTGTGACAAAACGCTCATAACGATTATTATACCAATTAAAGCAGAACGTTCCCAAACAATAGAAGAAAGACTTTCTTTATGCAACGCTTAAGGTGTAATTATTTTTAATGTTTTATTTTTAACAAGCTTAATGGCGCAGAACACCTTTCTTCCTTGTAACATTCTTGCTGAGGTACTTTTTAGTGGTTTACGGTGCAATAAAATTTCTCGGACAAGGGCAAACATTGCGGGATCCTGATTATATTCGCAGGAAATTACAGAAAGGTGCTATTGAACCTTTACAAAAGTTGTCTGTTTTACCTCATTTCCTTTTCAAGGACGTTATTTTTGTTGCGCAAGTTAACCCATTGAAAATATCAAAACAACGGAATCTCTTTGTTCGAGCCCGTAAGGGTTATTTAATGTGTTATAACAAAAACTATTTTTTAACTGTTTTATGGCGTCACAAACAATCTTCTGCGAACGCGGCTATACACAAAAGCCTAGTGTTTTGTTCTTTGTTTTATTTTGGCGAACTTAAATATACGTTTTGATGCTATTGTGTTAGAGCCAGTCTGTTGAGATGATTTTAGTCTTGAAAAAATCGTTCCAGTGTGCACTTGCCTTAGAATAATGTAGCCCGCATCTACACATATGCGAGTAGAGATTATAAATACGATACCTTGTGATAAAGTTTTATTTAAAATACAAGTCGTTTAAATACAAATTTACACGGCCAAGAAAATAATAAGGGTAAGTCTTAAACAAATATTAAACGTGCATAGAAAGTAAAGCTTCTGTATAAGTATATAGTTAATTAATAATTTAATAGATAGGTCTGTAAGTTTTTATAAAATATTTATAAATAATTATGCATAAAAATGGCTGATGTGATAAGCATGTGACAATAAATTTCATTAATCAATGATAATTTAAGTAATCAATATAAATTAACGACTATAACTGTTATTCAAACTCAACATTAATTATGTTAATTTCCCCATAATTTGTTGAAAGTAAAACTTGAACGACACTACATACATTATTATAATGTTATTACTACTAATTTTAATGCAACTTTTAAGCCACATTTAAGCTTAGCCAAAACTTATTTTATAAACAGTCAAAAAATATAAGTAGGTATACCATCTAAACGTTAGCGGAGACGACAAGATGGCTGCATTCCAAAGTCGTCCGGTATAAAGCTCCACCTGGATACATAATTCTCCTTTCAACCTTATAAGGGTATTTGTAAAGTAGAATATCGCTTACACATTAGTTAGCTCAAACTTTAAACAATAAATCGGATCGTTGGTGTTTTATATCTTACGAAATACGGTGCATAATGCTATGGCCGTGTATCCGGACAGTCGGTCGTTGTATCTCGCCGGTTGTAACTCAGACTCGTGTCCGCAGATAGCAGGCCCAACGCCCACCTAAACTTAATACCACATAACTCACAGTAGAATAAATTATTACTAGCTTATTCTTGTTTGCCGAGCTCCTTTTTCTCTAGGTGATACCTATTTAAAGGTGCGAGGAGTAATGGCTACGCTGGTCTCGGACGATTATAGATAGATAGTGTATCGTTTATTTTATTAGAGCCTGATATACTGAAATGTGAAAGGTTTTCACTGTAAAATATTTGATCGTAATATTATGAAATTGAAGTTAAAAGTTTGGAGTTCCATTTAATTTCAATTAAGGACATATTGATGTCTGTATCAGTATATTACATGCGGAATCAGTTACAACCTAGTTACAAATGACGATATAGTAATTCCATGATGCATAAAGTTCATCCTTTGTACAATAAAAGATAAATAAATAAAGTAAATTAATACAGACAAATTGTTAACTTCGTAATCGCATACTAATTATGTTAAAACGTCTTTATCTCCTACTTATCAACACAAACCTGAACACTCATCATCGACAACAACTCTCCACTGTCTCCATTGATCCCTTCTCATGAAAAGCATTAAGGCTGTACGTCATGCTGACTAAGTACGGAGTTTCAGGATTCACTCGCCTAAGAGAATATTACGGAAAATTTTAAGGCGTACTGTTTCCTCACCGTGGTTTTTTTTCACACTGTTCAATCTAATATAGTTAGTCTTCATAAAAGATAATAATTAAACCGTTATTTTTAATAAGTAATACAATTGACGAATTAAAATATTTATATAAAACTTGACCTCTACATAAATAGCCGCCAGATGATTGTGGTGGGTTAAACTAAAGATTATAGACAGAATACTTCAGTTGCTTCGAGAGGATATGCAAATTTGTTTTTTTAACTCTTTAATAATTCGTAGCTACCTACCTGCTCGCCTGCATTATAAAAATACTTTAAAAGGGACTTAGAGTACGTTATATGCAATCTAATGTATATTTTCGAGAACGTAGCAGACAAGATGAACTCATTAAAAAGATCAAGCGCAGATGACCATAATTGAATATTCTTTAATTCACAGAAATATTAAAATTTAACTATGAAGGATGGATCTATGTAACCTTTTAATAGAAGTGAAATTTTATTGAAGGTTAGTTGAGCATGCGTTCAAGTGAGAAGACACTTAATGCCTAACCAGAATGCGCTGGCAATGGCACATATTACTACTCTTATGATGACAGAATAAAAGGTAAATGACTCCACCATTGAATGTAATAAATTAATATTATTAGGTAATGAATTAAACTTAAATATGCTTCTATAGAAAAGCAAAGAAAATTTAAATGTAATAATCAAAACATTAATTGATTTATTCATTAATTGCATACCAGGATACGAGATATAACAAGGCAAAAAAGTTGTGTGCTGACTGTAAAAAAAAAACAATAACAGATAGGTACAATGATCCAATCACTTCATGAATGCATATCATTCAATCAGACGCATCCGCGCTAAGTGCTAAAAAACGTTAAAGGAGATTTTTTTTTCAGTCGTGAGTGGGCACAGCCAAGGGCTTTTATCTCAACGTGATGTATACTCTGTCACGACAGCGGACGTGACCGAAATATAAGGCGATTTGTTTCGGACCTTAAATTACTGTAGTATATCGAATCACTGGAATTTCTTATTTTTAAAATTATGCACCCACATTATTATATCCCTCACATCTCATGTATCTTATTGAACAACCATGTATCGAGCCTTTTACATATTTATTTTGGAACCTTACTCTGTTACCCACCTGCAGATATCACGGCCTTAGCGCCTCGCCAGTCAGCGTGGTGGTTCTTGCACTGCTGTTCCGGTTTGAAGGACAAGACATACAAACTATAATGTTTGGTGTTCTTACGTATCGGATACCAAAATATTCTAAGGACCTCAAATGTGGCATGCTTCACAATGGAAGTTTTCTTGTAACTTAAGAACAAATAGGTAATATTAAGTAATAAACATTTTTATATAAAGACTGTTATACCCATGTATCAATTTTATGGAGATATAATGAAAACTGTTCAAAGAACGTCCATTAATATGAATACCGAGCTTTACAGTAAAGTGCAGGGTAAAATATACACAACACTTACTTTATCTAATCTAAACTAGACTTAGTAGATCTAGTACTTCCCGGTGGAGTGGATGAAAATGGTTCCCGGTTCCAAGTTACAGGCAGTGCGAAGAATGTATTGACGACAAGCGACGATAAAGCAGCGAGGCGCGAACTTCAACATAGAAACTGAATTTGTTCGCGTGTTAATAGCAGCTGTGATCCGATAATGTTGTAGATAGTTCTCGGCCTTTCCTCTCAAATAACGATTCAAAAGTTTATAAGAATAAATACTTGAAGCATTTAAATTAATTTATCTGATTATTTATTAACTACTTTATGTTCCTCGATATCGGGAGAGATATTGGTATAGTAGATACCTAGTAGTCGTTAAGAAAATGAATAATTTGCATAAAATTCCATTCATTAAAAACATAATATATTCAATTAATTATTTTTGGAAATTTTTAACAATCATTGATTACCTACCTTTTAATTTAATTCCTTTAGTACAACTACTAATTGAAATAACAATAGTCAACGGTACCTATTGTACTTTCCGTTTCATTTACCAATAATAACAACACTGAAAACAAAGCTTATGAATAATTTGAGATAACTCACTCAGTCGCCTCGAGTAATAACAAGGCAAATGCAATGCAATCACATGCGCTGGCGCAGTTGATTCAACGACATTTAAGATACTACTGAATATGTTTTGTTATCTCCAAATCGGTGATATTTTGAAAATAAGCCTTAATTGAGGGATATAAAGTTTAAATTTAATCGATCGTTCGTCGATCTTATGCCTTTACCATTTAATGAAGTAAGCAGATTTATAAGACACTGAACGATGTGTAGAATATTGTTTTCGATCCTGACATTGGTGCTTAATGTCTTTGTTGCGGTGAAATTCCGCTGCAAAAGTTATGGAGATAATGTTCCACAACTTCTATTGTCACATTCTCCTAAACTTATCAAATTGTTTAATGTAAATAATGGTCATTCATAATTGTCTAAAAGTCCCGCGGAAACTTCACAAAATTACAACTTTCCTCTAAGCACCTACCCACCTGCAATTTGGCAAGTAACTGATGAACGCCATTTAGAAAATATTTAGAGAATTTCGTCTCCATAAAAACGAAGAAGAGTAATTTATAATACCAACCGCATATAAAACTAAGGCGTTAAATGATTAACGATTAAATAATAAGCCACCGCGAACTCGTAAAACAAAGATTAACATACAGTTACGAGTATAAATAGCCTATAACTTTGATTTTTACGACTAAATAATCGTAAAGGAACCCTGGTTATACGGACAAGATGAAATGTCGTGCATTGTCCAAAGAAAAGTTTAAGATGGTGTTGTTCTAAATTCCGTCGGATTTTAATCGCGGACAATGCAAACGGCAGGCTCAGTTGATGCACTTTTATTTTACGACGCACTCGTAACATAAAACGCGGAACGTCTCAACAACGGTTAAGAGACTATTAGAGGGAAAGAGATGCCAGTACATCCCTGTGGTCGGTCTTTTTCGTGTCGTGACAGTGTATTTTTTACACAATATACAGTGTGTTTGAAATTAATTTTGTTTTCTTAGCTGCATTCTCGAGTCATTCCAAAAACGTATTAAGGGAAGGTCATACGTACATAACTAACTTCTAATAAACATGGATAGTAAATATCTACTTATATTATCTTACTAATAAAATAAAAGCAAACTACAATTTTTTTTTATATATTTATATAGGTTTAGGTACGTAGTTCAAGGTCATCACCTGACATTATAGCAAACATCTATGTCCAATGATGACGTCGCTGGACAGGTAGGTACATACTTAGAAATCATAACTGGAATTTAAATGATTAAAAATATATCTACATATACTATAAACAGGAATCCTTGTCGGAATCAGAATCCAGAAGGCATAAGGCGAAAATCTTATTTTTATTTTTTGCAAGTGAATAATAATTAGGTAGGTACATAATATCAACCTCATATATCTGCCAAGATAGCAACGGAATGCCAAATAGCGTGGTCGGAGGTACAAGTTCAAATTACGCCACACCATATTGTAAGTCCAAAATACCCTTTGCCATTCGCGGTCTGCGCGGCCAGAATGCCGAGCAATTAAAGTGCTGAAATTTTAACCGTATCTAGTATAAATTTAATAAGGATGGGCAATTGCGAGCGCCGGCCGGTTGTTTAGGTTTGGCCAAAAACCAAAATGAGGTCTGCGGAGGTACATTGTCGTATATTCGTGGAGGCTTGTAGGTAGATTGGAACCCGCGTTTCGGTCGTATTGCGGTCGGTTGCTGGACGTCGCGGGCGAACTACTTGCATAGATAGACACCTATAAGCAGTGACTATTTTATATTTATATGTAGATACCAATGTGTAGGGAATAGGAATACTAAATTATGACACGTATGTACCTACATAAGCAAAAATAAAAGAGGGCGATTTCCAATTGAACCATTTTAATTTCGCCTATATTTTAACTGATTCTTTCTTAATGTATCTCCATAATTGAAATATTTTTTATTCTACCGTCTTGCACTCGATGGTTAGGTAGGGGCCCACTTAAAACCTTCATGGTGATTTTTTCTCTTGTCTATAGGTATATAGACAGCAATGCAGGTACATAGGTAACTAAGCCATGGTATATTTTATTTACTACTAATTACTTACTTACTTAGTAGTCAGTAACTACTACCAACGTATATTATGTAACATAGTGAATTGACTGCCTCGTTGGTCGGGCGGTTGCTAGCGCGACTGCCGATTAGGAGGTGCTGGGTTCAAATCCCGGGTTGGGTACTGTTGGATTTTTCTAATTTAGAATTTTTAGTAGTGACTCGGAGTCTTGATGTGTGCCCGGCGCATGGAAATAGGCTCACCACCTATTCCATTGTGGGACTTAAACGTAACTGGTTAAATGTGGGGGTGTACTACATTCCTCCGCCTACCCCTTAGGGGATTACAGGCGTGATGTTACGTTACGTTACTAACTAATTACTTACTTAGTAGTTAGTAACTACTACCAACGTATATTATGTAACATAGTGAATTGACGCGGGACGGTATATCGTCCTAGTAGTTTTCAAAGTGGAATTTCGATGTTCCCGTCGAACAATAATCATTAGTTAAATTAGTTACGGGATATATATTTGCGTGCAATATAAATGCTCGCGGCTGAACTAACGAGCGGCCGCGATCACGACACTTTGAAGAAATAGAATTATTGCTGATAAATTCAAGCGATCCAGTTACGATTAGCGTGCTCGTGCGTTACCGCCGCTAATTTGTATATTGTTTATTGTGAATTATTTATGTACTATACTAAATTTACCTTCGGACGCCTACTTCTTGGCGAAAAATAGACGCTATCCACGATTGCTCAACTTTATCAGAATATGTAGGTACCTACCTATCAGTTTAGAAAGAAGATACATACCTTAGTATATCAAAAGCATAAGGTAGGTCTACAACAAGCCTGTTTTATATTTTCATAATATATCTACAACTTTTTGTATATTCATATCAAGATAAAAATAATTGAACTTGTTGTTCGGGATCAAAGTGCAATAAACTTATTTATGCATTTTATCTAAAAAAAATATTGCTATTGTGGTAGCACACTATGAATGACACACATTTTAATTTGGTTAGGTTCGTGGGGCTGTATAAGAAATCAGTCAGTTACTCATCAGTAATCAAACTCTGTTCACGAATTTGCGTATACCTACTAGTGTACTGGATATCAACCCCGTTTCCAGTGAGTCACTACAACAGATTTTCCTTAAGACAAAATGAGGTAACAAGTAATCATCCAAAGCAACTAGTGTGCCCACATTTTGTACTAATGCAACACAAAACCATAAAACTAACAGAATATTACAATCGCCTACATTTTAATTGTAAGACGGAACCGAGATTCCGTCGAATGGCGGGCAAACGTCGTGAATCGCCCGATAATAATGAAAGTGATGGCAGTGACGCCATCAGTGTATGAAGCGCCCGTTTCGGCTACATAAACAGCCCGTATACCAAATAACCATCTTAAAATAAAACATTCTCACATACCTATTACAAGTGAGTAAAGTCCAAAATCAAATGCAGTGCGTATCACTTAAATAGGTCACCCGTATACGTCCCCTCTATCCGCGGCGGGAGGGGCGCGCACGGACGGTTCACATGTAAGAAAACAAAATGGCCGACTTTTTCTCACAGCTGATTCGATCACCATTCACGCATATCGTGACAGGTTCAGAGTGATGCGGACATGCGGAGGTGATGTTTTATATAACTTATTCCTATTTGGTAAAATTCTGGGAACTTCGAATAGAACATATTGTGATTATTTAAAAAATACATTCCTTATCAACTTGCCAAGACTTATTTATATGTTGATATTTAGAAAGCAACGGTGCCATAATACAATTTTGTCGAACAATTAATAATGTAGGCAGATAAAGAAGTAAATTATTTTAATACTCTACTTTCATGTTAGTGGTCTGAATATGTTTTAATTGAAAAGAAAATAAATGAAAATAAATAAATGTAGATTAATCTAAAGTAGAAAACGTGACTAATTTCTTTGACCTACCTAACAGATAAAAATCATTATTTTATGTAAAATATAAGCAAGCATAGGTTACATAATAATATAAATATAGAGCTCAACGGGACATTGCTTGCTTGCATAATAAAAATAGAAATATAATGTTATTTTTAAATAGCGTAATGCGCACGATTAAGCATAGGTAAGGTTTCCTATTCATCTAAGTACTAGATATAGTAGGTACTTACATGGATATATGTACTTTTATGATATTTAAATTTTATGATATTTTATACGTAGTTAATTAAGTTGAACACCAAGAATACCTTCGAATTATAATTTGAATACCGACCAAGTCAACCTAATATTGGCTTGTTTCTTCATCAATCACAGTAGGACACTCATATTAATATTTAATAAGAACGACTAATATAGGCATACACGTATGAGAATGTATTTAATAATCAAGTGGCTAATAAGCAAGAAATATTTAATAAAATATAGTAAAATAAGCTTTATAGCAAGAAGGCACGATTAAGTATGACAATAATTTACAGGTCTAGGAACCCGGTGTGACTTGTATTGCGTGATAAAGATCAATCAGATTATTATTATTTCATTGCGATTAATTGATAAATAACTACGTTTATTTATTTTGTTTCACTCCGCGAGCGCTATGTATACCGTGCTTAATTCCCGGTGACGCTACTCGGATATTTTCAGCCGACGACGCTGCGTCGACCGGCGCCGGCTGCGTTCCTCTTCCTTTTTGTACGTTCGTCATATGTAGGTATAGATAACCAGTTGTTCCGTTATTGTACGTAACTCGTAGAATAACATTCATGCTATCAATAACTGCTGCACGAATTATTTGATTAGGTGCCTACGTAGAGTACTTTATAATCGAAAACGAGTTTCGTAATGTGATTGCTTATGTGCTTAAAAACCATTGGACTTCTTTTAAAGATTCAATCTAATATGAAATAGGTAACAGTGAAAATATAAGTTATCAACGGGTTTAGAACGATAACTACTTAAATTTGTAGGATACCGAAACTAAGTGTTATTAAAGCTTTTTGTTATCCTTTGTTCGATAATTCAATTCATAAGTAGCAGAATAGAGGTCGTTACTAATAATTTCAGAATTTCAATGTCGGAACACGATAACCGTTTATCTTGATATCCCACTTCAACTAAAGGGTTGGATGCCTAATTTTAACAAGCTTCGTTCCTCTTTACTTTATTAATATGCAATTAATTACTTACATAGAAGTCACCTACTTTCTACAATTGTAGAAAACTTTAATGTGTCACAATTGGGTAGGTAACGATTTTCTTAATTTTTTATGATTTGGCAAAACAGAGCAAAAATAGCAAAATAATTCTTCTTAATAAATACGTATAAGATTTGTAAAGAATCTTCTTGAGGTTGATTAAAAATGTAAATAGAAACAGTCATGTAGTTTTGAAATTGTACCTATTTGTTCATATTGAAACGAACTTACAGATGCATTATGGGTAGCTTACAAAGAAACGAGGCGGGTAATTCTTAAGTAGTCTAAACACGATAAAATCGATGCCTTTATCTCGCTCCGTTCCAGTAGACTACGAAAGAAATAGAACAAGGAAACCGAGTACAATATTAATTTTCATTGAATACAAACGCGCGCCACTGGCGGCATACTAAACTACTAAACAATGGTGGTGGTCTCACACAGAATTATCACACACGCTGCTATTGTATCTGCGAGACGCGTTCCTACTTTATTTCAACTCCATTACCGCGGCCAATAGCTTTCCTAGTGTATGTAAAACACATTCAAATAAGAGTGGGACGCTGGAGCGCACTCGACTGTAAATCGACCGAGACTGCTAGCTGTTGCAAGGAAGGAAAATTGGTCGACGATATCTCGGGAACAAGTACAATCCTTTTATTGCACAAGTAAAATGTAAATCACTAGATCCAGATAAACATTTAAACGAAAACATTGCTACAACTTGCGATATCCTTTCATGTGTTGGTGCACATAAACAAATGGAGTAGATATCTACCTGCTTATTTATGTCTATGATGCAGAAAAAGTATGAGATATCGAGGTTAGTGAAGTCTAAATGTAACTGAATACCTATATCATAACAACCAACTAAGCGCCCATATAGCGATCAAGTTGTTAATCATTATTAGTGGATGTCGATTATATAACTGGCATACCATCGTGATATCAAAGAACTCAATAAAACAATCACGCGATTACTGACCTCAAAGCGCTGGTGTGAAAACAAACAATACTGCGCGGGAGTTGAATGCTAACACACAGCGGCGGCGCCTGTACACGTGCCGCGTCTGATATCCGTCGAAAAATTTATTTTTATTTACACTTTATGTCCGGGGTGCGTGGCGGATCCGCGCTGACGGAGTAACGGCCCCCAACATCTCCGCTGAATGATTAGTAAGCGTTTGTTTTTATTTGTTTGTCTTAGCGGAATTATCCAGCGCCTCTATATCGCCACAATTTGTATTATTAGACGAGGGTACAGCGTTTACCGAAAATAAAAGTTGCACTGAAAGAATTATTCAGTTCACAAGGCGAGTCATAAAATTACCTTTTAGAAGAGGGGATTCTAGCTACGACAAACTTGTTCTCCGGCATCTTTCTTGTTTTTTATTACTCTATTGGTGCAAATGATTGACAATGAACAAAAGACAGATAAAAGATGAATGGTATTTTGCTAAAGGATTGCGATTTTTACAGTTCCCTTATTGTTTGTGAGTTTGCACAAATTGCACAAAACGGTAAAGGGTGCAATAAAAACTCCCTCAATATAATAGAGATTCCAAGCCGGTTAATTTATACCAGTGAATTTTATGGTTGCATTGTGTAAAAAAATAGCAGGTTTTTTATAATATCTTACAGGTAAAGCAGTCTTACAAAATTTCACAATTTTACAGTAGATAGAGAATTTAAGATCGCATAGAAGCTTAAAAATGCAATACAGAACTTTTAATGTCTTTGACAACTGAAATAAAATAACTAATTTAACTGGATAACACAAAGTTGTCCCTCGAAGGTAGTGGAGAAATTATTTTCTGCTTATAACTTAGACATTCAAAGAGATACGAAAGAATACCTAGGTACTATCGGATTATCCCTTTTAACACTTTAGTCCCTTTTAACCCAGTAAATATTTTCAGATAGGTACATATTATCAACCAATATGATAGAAAGAAATAATACATAAATCTATACCTACTCACTATATAGGTACGTATAGTTTACTTATAAGTACCTATCTACCTATATTGTTTAGCCCTGCAATGTACCGACTTATATCATATTCATTGGCCTTTAGTTATCGGTATGTAAAAGGCGTTATCTTGAACGTTAATATTAAAGATGAAATAAAGCCCCTGCTTAGCTGAATTCAAATGAGTGTGTTTAGGAACATGTAGAATAAGCGGTTGGTGGGTGTTTACTGCCTTAGTACTTACCGCCAGTGTAAGGGATGTTATGACATATTCGGAGCTTAACATTTAGTATCCATTTATATGAAAAGATAGGTATTAATACGAAAATGAATTTAGTCCTATGAGTTATGTTCTATATCTTAGCATCGAATAAAAAAGAATAACACCAATATATCGAATGATTATTAGGTAATTTATTTATCGCCATAACTAAAGTGTAGTATTGTGCTACTACTTACATCGATAAAATATATAAATTACGACACCTAGATTAATTAAGGAAATTTTATTGGCATTAAAATACATGGATTCCTTCATCTTTGAAGTAATGGTAGATAAATACACCTTCCATTCTTTTAACGACGTAAGCGCCTCCGTTACTTTCGACTCGCAATGAAAGGTACTAATTAAGAACAGAGACCGAAATAGATTCGAGACTTAATTAAAATACTTTCAACAACGAACAAAGTATAATAACTGCGCAGTAATACATACAATATACATGAAATCAAAACACAGTGTGAACGTCAATTATTGTACGCGTATCTAACTATTGACGACAATAGCGTTCAGTTGACGACCGGCGATAAATGTAAACAAACTCTATTAGTGCAGATACAATTAATCGAAAGGTCAATGGGACAATTGCTGTTGTAAAGGAACAAATCGTGCGTTTATTGCATAAATCAAAAGCTGTATTATCATACGTTAGGGTTGTCATACAAATTTTCATCAATTCATATTTCAAATATATTGTTCAGACACGTCTATAGTTTCGAAATTTTTAGAGTTCGTTCGGTGGTGTGTTGCTCTTAATTAACTGATTTAAAACAATTGAACAAATACAAACTTTTATAATAAGTATGATTTTTTTTAAATCGTCTACGTCATGGCATTGACGCTTGAAGTCCGCGGACATTGAACTTATTGTTCTTAATTAATATTTGTAAACAATACCCAGCCCTATCTCGGACGGACCATATCTCGGTAGAGACTGGAGCCGCAAAGCAATTGACTTATGAGTCCTCTGATACACGCATCTATAATAAATTCTTTTTAACCTCTGTCCTTAGCAGCCGCTTATCTGTTCGACAAGTTTACTTGCACTCCGGTTTGAACTGTAGGTATGTGACAGTGTTGCCTTTATGTAAAATCGTGCAATTGATATTTGGAAATAATCTTCAATCAATAAATATAATCAAACACTAATTTAACCAATCAAAATCGGAAAATAAAAAATTCAAACTCTTTAAAACAAGTTGAAGCAAAATGATTCTATGTAAATGCAGTTTGGGACATTTCTAGCTGGTCCGACTAGCGGAAAGGACCTACAAGAGGTAGATAGATATACCATCAAGCCAAGTATCTAACCGTATAGGCACAAAGCATCCAGCCCAAACATTTCTATCCTTACAGACCTGACGTGCTTCTATTAAATGAGACATGTACGTAATGCAAGTACCTTAACTGAAAATATTTATTTCGCTTAAAGCTCGCAAACTGATCTCGAGATCCTAACAAAACGCTGTACCTAACTAATAACGTCGTGACTAAGAATGTGTAGTGGCGAGAATTTGTTCCACAGCGACTCGCCGACCGATGCGTGTGGATAAAATTAACGAACACCAACCGACGGCCGGGAAGCGAAGCACGTGATTCCGAATTTAAATTGCCCAATCAATTTTTAATTTGGTTGCAGTAACTGGCGGGCCACGGTTCTGCTAAGGTTTCGCTTTATTATCTGTTTAAATTGTGACCATCAGCCACAGGTAAGCCGGCTATATTTAGGTTTAAATACAGGCAGGTGTGAGTTGTGAGACTTACGGTGCTTGTGATCACGCACTAAATTTTCTTTATCATTTAGGTAGAGTCGATTACGAATTATGGTTGTTTTTAAATTGACTACGCGTCTGTACCGATCATTAGTAGGTTGGTACCTAATATATTCATCGATATAAACGCATATGGATGTAATTCCATATTATCTAGTTACTTATTAGCGAATTTAATATTAAGATAATGAACAGTTTACACAATAACAGTTACAGAACCACCTAAATGGTAATAACTGCGAACTCCTATTTTTATTTGGAAAATCAATAGTCTGCTAATAGTTTTATTATTGACAAAATTTTGATAGGTGAAGATCCTACCATGCACGAAGTAGTGACCTTTGATAAGCATTCCATCCTTTGAAGGTGTTCCTCTATTAGTCTCGTTGCTTATGGTTAAATGGGTAAGAGTAATTTTTAGCCAGCACAGACCTTAAGTGATTCCCAACGCATGGACTAATTCGCACATTTATTGATCCATAGATAGGAATTTGAACACAATAATTAAGTAGGTGGATATGCAGCTGTTTTAATTCAATTTCCAATATTAAACCTTTGGTTGCAGGCGTACATTTCACAGATTATCTTATCACCAAATTGGTTAACATAAGCTCCTTCCAATGCATCCGTAGATAGTTTCAGCGTTGATACTCACCCAAGCACTGAGATAGCTGGGTACCTATAAAATATAGGTATAGGTGTCGTAGGTACCTGCATATTTTTTTGTATTTGGCAGGTAGCAACTAATGGGTAGCAATGCAGGAAGGCCTAATCAGGGATAGAGCTTCAAGTCTATCTGAGATCATACTAAGATACAATTGCTTGGTTACCTAGTATAACATAGATAGGAGTCTAATAAAATATTGGTTGAAAACAGCTAGGTTCCAGTCACAAAGAAATTAATATTAGGAGCCTAATTGTGCAAACCTCTTTACTTAAATAAGTGATAGTTTAACAAAACTGTAAGCATAATATTGAATACTAGGAGACACACACCTACCTACTAAGTATGGATATAATTAGGTACCTACGTATATGGATCTTATCTATGAGATATTTTGAACATTAAATATTTTATTTCGAATAAAACACACTTTATGCTACTTGAAAAATCAGATAAAAGCATTTTTATAACATGACCACTTTTTCTCACGATTCAAACTAATTTTATGCTCAAAATATGCATTTACCGCTGTTATCGCGCTATTAAATGCATTTGTAACAGCTATAACACACTTAAAACACATAAATATTTGAATAACGTTTAATAAACAGTAGGAAACAGACAAATATTTGTATTTAAAACTCAAAACATATCCACTTACAGTCTGATTCATCTTTTACAGTAGGTGTAAAAGAGATAAACATATACAAATCGTGGTCGGTCGTCATCGTAGGACCGTAATGGCGGACGCCGAATGCCGTTTACGATACATTTAATCGATTTTCGTAAATATAACACACAGTACAGTACACGGATTAACTAACACTTTAATAATCAACACTTTTTTAATAACGGGCGAACTGAAAAACAATGAAATAACGCTTTTAAACTAATACAATCACATTAGCCGTTCGTCACACAACAAAGCAATCGGCAGTCATTTTCGTCGTCGCAGCCAGGGCCGAATTGCACTACGTACTAATTAAATTCCATCAATGGCTACTCTGTGTAATTATTGTTATACAAAAAATAATATTCGGTTTAGTTACTGCTGGGTATAATTGCTTTACTAATTCTCTAGTGAAACAATAGTAAAGTAATAAATGTATGTTTAAGATATTAATTATTAACTTTACAGGGGTCCAAACTTCAATGTTTGTAAAGTTATGCCACATGCAAAGTAAAGAAATGTACATTCATATTTTTAAAGTCCTATACAGCCGTTAAAATGTTTAAATAAATTGAAATGAGACAATTAAGAAAATAGAAAAAAATACAGTTTTCCGTTATTATTACTCGAATGTTCCCGCATTCATGTAGTCATTATAGCTACCTGATAAGTCTAGGAAACCTTGTAGTTGAGTTTATTTTAATAATAAAAATTTAACTGATAATTTTAAAACTACCTATTATGTGATTTATAACAATGTAAGAAAACAGCATTCTAAAATTAAATTAGATATTATTACTTCGTAAATTAAGTTTGTTAAATTGTTTATGTATTTGTATTTTTAATTGTTAAATATGAAATATTAATTTGTATAGGTATTTAATTATTACAGTACATGTTAGTAAGAAAAGCAATCAAATTTCAAGAACAAACACAAAAAAACATGAATTTTTAAAATAATAAAATATCTATGTGATACAATTACGTCCCTGAGCATGCACGCTCCGCCCATTACAAGCAACAAAAGTTGGCGCGGCGTTCCTTCAAAACATCTCGTTGGAGGCCATTTTGACGATCGTGCGGGACAAAGATAACAGCATACGATTGATCTGTGTACAAGGGAGACAGTTATACAAAGTTAGTCTAGTTTTAATGTGTAGGGAAAGTGCGTGGAGACAGTATTATTTTCTACGAAGTGTGCATTAGGACAGCAGATCGCTGTGAGTCAGGTCAGCTGGAAAGGAATAGTTCAATTTCATTACTGTTTTACTAGTAATTATTGAAAACTATAACAGGTACTGTACTGTAACCTTTGGAATATGCACTTACCATTGAATTTTAAATATTAAGGTGCTTATTCATTTACTGAGGTGTCATGTTTCTAGGCGTTAACAATTGGCTAACAATTTACGAGGTTCTCATGAACGGCTTTAGCTATGATTTTAATGTGTCAATTATCAATTCAGTGCGTACCTAACCTAAAATATTAGTTTTGCATAAGTGGCGTACCTACTTAACTGTTATCTTAAAAACACATTTCTGCATCACATAATATGTTCTCGTCAGATTTCTGTGTTTCTATAAAACGCTAATACTGTTCATTTTACGAAACGAAACTTAATGAATATACAAAAAATATCTTATAATTGTGCAATAGATACGTGATTTCATACTAAATCCTCAAATCCAGATTTACGACACCTCCATTTACTCGACACTTGTCGTGAAAGCGTCGTAAAACGTCAGGCCGCCATCAAATGACGTCAAGTAACTCGCCCGACATCGTGGTTCAGACCGCTGCCGCAAG